>CABFVX010003486.1:26514-84722 GCA_902151425.1 Timema shepardi | reverse complement strand
GTAAGATACAGTTACAGGGAGTATGCTATAGAGATAGCCAACATAACACAAACTTTGCAGAGTTGCCAATACAACCATATCAATAAGTAAGCCAGCTGTAAAGAGGGCCTCCCAAAATACCACCACCAGGACACCAAAGGCAACTTTAATTCCTGCCTGGTGAGCTTATATTCAGGTATATATTTATTTTATATAATTACTAATGTCCCAGCTAAAATAGAAAACAAAAATTTCTTAGTGTTAAATGGAAAATCTGACTATCAATCTTAACAGTAAAATCAAACTTTCGTTCATTATTTTGACTAAATTAAAAAAAAAACTTTGACCATGCTGCACATAATCTAAGTATGCCCATCTAATATGATTCTTCAATTCTAAAACATTTCTAAAATGTATAGTAAGAAAAGCAAACTCCTATATTTGAGTAAATATTTAGAATATATCTTGTATGTCTAAACATTCGTTAACAAGGTTGCTTCAAAATTCAATCCATTAGTAATTATATAAAATAAATATATACCTGAATATAAGCTCACCAGGTAGGAATTAAAGTGGCCTTTGGTGTCCTGGTGGTGGTATTTTGGGAGGCCCTCTTTACAGCTGGCTTACTTACATCCATTACTGTGTCCAGCCATTCGGGCCATATATTTTCTTCTACCAGCTTGCCAGGCCTGTCGTAGCTTCATATGCCTTATTATCTAACCTAAGACTAGAACAGGCACAACATCCAGTCCCTGGCCATCAATTTATCAATGTGAAAGGGTAAACCCATATTTTCATCAATGATAAATTTTCAGCCATGCCGAAAATCACAGCAGGGACCCTTAGCTCAGTAGACAAACATACTATTGATTGAGCTAAGGTGTCGGATTTGCAACCTGTTTCACTAGATAATTTAATCCTTATTAAATCTACTTATTGTCAAATTAAAATATAATTTAACGTTTATTGAATGTGTAAACGAAGAAGCATTAATAGACCATCATACAGCTTACTAACTGAAATACTGAATACATCTTTACTCTCAAACCAGAACACGTATCTAAGTGCAGTTGATCACTTTAATGGTCTGTTCATTTTAAAATGTAAAACAGTTTCATTGGTCTCAATTCCACTGTTTTCTAAAGAAAAATACCTGCAGAGAACTGCACCACAATGCCATGACGGATTCGAGTTGTTTAACTTAAGTTAGTTTGAAATAACATGCATTGAGCAAAAATATTTGTAATGGATAAATTCCTGAAGATGATGTTATAATAGCATCGAAATATTGAAGTGTGTGTAAACATGTGTTAGTGTTTTTAGTTTTATCTATGCTATATTATTTACCTACTATTCTATAATTTTATTTCTTACAAATTAACTTAAGTTAGGTTTTCACTGTGGGGTCAGATGGCTTCTTAATTTTTGAGCACAACCCGAAGGTCAGTAACAATTGAAAGGTTATTTGTCTCGGCCATAACAAGATATCTTATATTGATGTTCTCCATTGTTTCAGCCAACATGAACACTACACTCGGTATTCACGGCTATGATAATGCAGAGTCTAACATGCATCCCTATTTTATTGCACGTGGGCCTCTCATCAAGAAGAACCATGTCATTGCCCCATTTGACACTGTGGACCTGTATTCTCTCTTTGCTCACATCCTCAACATCTCTGCCCCACCTAACAACGGATCTCTGGCTAATGTCGTTGACATGTTAGTTGTTATGCCATCTCATCTAACTGCAACTCCGTCTGTATTTTTTATGGGTGAGCCATTAATACTTTTCCAATTATGAAATAACCATTTATAAATGTGACATGTCTAAAAAACATAGCATATACCCGGACTGTCTTAATTCTCTGGATATTGATATGGTCAAACATAGGTTTCCTGTAAGTTCTATAGTACTTTAATAATATTTGGTTTAATGTCCAAATTCACCTAAAACGCTGCTCTTTAACCTGCGGCACACAAAACCCTTTAGCTAAATAAACAACTTTCAAAGCTACATTAGTACTGAACAAGAAACCAACTACTAAACAAATATTTACTCCATTCACGGTAGGAATTACTCTCTGAAAGGTCTTTCTTCCTACCAATATCCTACTATATAATAGATTTCTGGTAGGGAAAAAGGCCTTTTATACAATAATTCCTACGCTGAACAAACCTTAGGTAGCTTGTACTGCAAGTTTTAAGCATCATTCCAGTAGTGTGAACAAGGCATAATATATTAGACTCTGTATTGAAAAACAAAATAACCAATTTTTCGGGAATGTGATGATAGAATCAAACCTGCTCTTTTTTTATTATTATAAAGCAATAGTTTCATAAATTAATGCAAAAAATAATTCTTAAAATGTATTTGTAAAAATAAAGACAAGGAAAATTCTGAAAGGATGCCTGCAAAAATTAACAAAGGCAAGGAGAATTCTGACAGAGTACCTATAAACATAATAAATACAGAAAATTCTGAAAGGGTAGCTGTGGACATTTTAAAACGTAAGTAAAGTTTTTAATGTTCACTTGCAAAAATACTTATTAAAATACTTGATTTTGTTTCTATAACAACACTAACTTTTCTTATTATACTTTTTTATATTTAAAGAGAAGGAATTTGTAATGTAGACTCATAAATAAATGAAAATAATTGTACTTTTAAATTAAATATAATGTAATTTAATTGGCTTTGTTACTTATGGCTATGCAAAAAAGACAGGATATAATAAATAAAAATAAAAATAGAAACAAAATAATGATTTTACATAATTGCTTAGGAATCTCAAAATTAAATAGACACGAATTATTGAAATTACTAGCTGCTTAGTGGGGAACAGTTACTATTATGTTTTAGAATACATTTTGGTATTATTTTGAGGCACTGTTAAAATTCTTTATGTTTGACAGCAAATAGGATTTAAAAAAATATGACTGTAATAATAAAAATGAGTGGAGTAGATTAATAAATATATATCCAGGGAACAGTTGGGGTACAGGGAGTACATGAGATAGTAGAGGAAGCAAGACTGGGGTGGTATGGACATGTAGTGAGAATGGAAAAGGAAAGAATCCAAAAGAAAATGTTAGATATGAAGTATTTAGTAAAAAGAGCACAAGGGAGGCCAAGAAAGAGATGAGAGGAGCAGATAACAGAAAGTGTTTTAGTGAAAAGAGATTAATGGTGGAAAAATAGACTAAGATGGAGGCATTTTACTAAACTGACCCAGTCACATGCTGTATGTAAACAGTTGATGAAATTCAAACACTAGAATAATTTACAGTTAAAATCATAAACACAAATTTGTCATTAATATTTAAAAGAGGGAAATATTCACGACTTGATTTAAAATTATTATAAAGTTAACATCCTCTATCCACAGAAGTTGGCACAATCTTCGCCAACAGACAAAGGTCGCTCGGTCTGTATGGCTCAATTGTGGGTTGACACCATCGAGCTAAAAGAATATGAAAATGTTTGTAGTTGTCTGGAGAGAGAAGGGGAAACCATTAGGGGGAAAACCACCCTCAGGACACCCGGTTGTATGTCTCCCATTGCGGGTAAAGAGGATTTTGCTTCATAAGGATGGATATAGGATTATAGGGCTAATCCTGGTATGATTGCTAACATTTGAGGATTAGTTGTTTAAAATTAGGGGTGCGCGAAGCTTCAAAACAATCGTCAGCTTCAACTTTGCTTCAAAACTAATTCTGTTTTTGAAGCTTTGCCAATTAAAATATTGACAGCTAAAATACTTCATTTATTCAATCATAGCCACTCTGAGATTTTTGTACATTACAAATTAATATTCATATGGAAAAAATCTAAAGGAATTGAATTGCATGCTGTGATAATAACTTTATTTGTCGAGTAACGAGAAATTACAAACAATTGTACAGTAAAAATGTTCAAAGTAATTTTAGTGCATAAATTTAAATAACCACAATATAATATTTTTTAAAGTATAAAACAACTAAAAGAAAATATTCAAACTTTGATTTGCCTTCGAGAATATTTAATATATTCGATTCAAGTTTGCTTTGAATTGAAAAATCGGATTTCACACACCCATATTAAAATGTTTGTAAAATCATTCATATGTGTGTGAATGCGCATGTGTTTTATTTTGACAGTAAATTAATATAATAAAACTTTAATAATGTTGGTGTTAATTGTACTAACAATAAAAACATATACAAACTTCAAGGGTGTATTAACATCTTTTAACTTTTTTGTTTACAGTGTTTATACTCCTGATTGCATCATTGGTGGTTGGAGGGTTCACGGTTTTAACCCTTTACTGGGTAAGACAAAGACGAATCATGGATAACGTGGATTTCTCCTACAGGTAATATTGGAAGTTTTATTAGAGATGGGTCAAATCCTATTTTTTAGAATCCAAAGCTTAAATTTGCTCTCAAATCCAAATTCAAATGCTCGAATATTTAAAAAAATACAATTTTATTCAAAGTAAAAGTATTAAAAATTTATTCGAAAAAAAAGTTGTCTAAGCCTACTGACAGATGCTCTTTTGTTTTTCATGTACATTACATCATAAACAACAACAAAAACACCTTTTTTTAGTAAACTAATTATATTACAATAAAGTCTCGGAAACTCTACACCTGATAACATGACATTTCGTGTAACTCGACATGCACACAGTTGTTGGCGCCGGTCATCACAATCCAAGGTCGTTCAACTGTATAACTGTTTGTGTAACTCGAGTGGAATGGTTGTGCTGTGGTGTTTTAACAAGTGGCGTTTTTGTTAGTTTTCCAATTCATTCAATACAATATTATATGTACAGTACTCTACTGCATTTCTGTGTATTTCACATATGTATATATAACATCATATTAACACGTAATATATTTTACTGTACATATATTACCGTACTGTACACTACTACAGTACAGTACAACTCTAACTATAATATTCAATACTACTGTGATTCATCCTTGTTTGGTAAACATGACATAGTAAACATGCATCTTATGCAAGTTCATTTGTAAAATGAGACATTTCCATAAACTCGACACCATCTCAGTCCACATTAGGTAGAGTTTCCGAGACTCTACTGTAATACAATTTTGTCCCTTTTTTTGTGGTTTTTTACTCTCTAAAATATACATGTCTATATAAATTTCTTTTACGAGTGGCTTAAAATTATTTGAAGCCACAGTCTTCATAATTGTATGTGTTACCATCCAAACCCGACTCTAGGACATACTAGATCAGCTAGGCTGAATTGATACATCCTAAGAGCCTTAAGGCTGTAGTACTCTAGCCTAGTTTAAATTTGTTAATCCGGAAATGTTGGCCTAGCTCATAGGATAAATTAGTATAACCTACAATTTTATTAGGCCAAACCAGGGTTAGGTTAGGTTATGTTAGGTTAGGTTAGCTGACAGGATTTGCACTCAAACTGTAAATTATTAAACCTGTCCAAGGTCGATTCATCATATGGGTTAAGAAGAAATTGTATTATTCAGCATGATGAAATAAGACTAGTTAAATAGATGCAAATAAATATAGTTTAAGTAGAAAAATTAAGTCATTTCCAAGCAATAAGTAAAATTATTAGACCAAAGGCAAAGTGTAGGTAAGCAATAAAAAGGAGATTAAGATAAATAAGTTGATAAACGTGTCAGTCAAATTGCAAGTCTATATTGAGTAAAATACGAATATAAAAAAACATCATTGATCTGCATGAAGCCAAATAAAATACAATTACTGAAAGGTTGATCGGAGTATTAAATAAAAAAATAAAGTTTAATGGAGTATAAAAGACAATATAAGGATTAATAATTGAGATTTGAGTATATGTTGTTATAAAGTAGTCACTTAAAATATTACATTGAATTAAAAACTATAAATCATACTGCGAAGAAGAGGAATTATAAAAATCGGCACATGTTTAGCACAACAATCTACGCAGCCCTGGCAGCCATTTTTCTACTCATATACTCTTATTTGAAACATAATTTCGCTAATCACTTAGTTTCTCATTTATTGCTTAATTCATGGTCATAGTACAGCATTTAGGTGGTAGCTCCATCTATTAGCTTCAATATGAACTATCACACTGGCCTAAAGTAGATGACATTACAATAACTTATTGCAATGAAACAATGAGTTGCATACCCACTGGGGGATGGGCTATGATGGTTACTGGTGGTCAGGGCTGTTATGTTTAAAACATGTTTTTTAAAGTCTTCCGTTAAACAAAACTACAATGAAACAAACGTTTATTTAGTACAAAATGGAAAATTCCCCTATCATAACATCTAAGGAATAAGTTTTCAACATCACAACTTCTAATTATAAGAAATGTATGTTTTATTTTTATTTAGTAGCTAGGCCTAGTAGTTAAAATTAAGGAGGCCCTACTTTAAATATCATATCTGAAGAGTAATTTGTTTATTTACTATTTAGTGCTCAAAAAATTGCCACAAGCTTAAATGCTTTTTCTATACCAAATCTATTTCTAATTTTCGAATGTATGAAGCCAAAGGAAGGACACAGCCGTTCATTTCCCGCAGACGGCGTAATGCACTTTGCAATTGCTTGATTAGGTCCATCATTTTTGGGCTCAAAATTGTTTTCCAGTGCTAGCCACCATGTCATTGGCTTTAAATCTTTTAGGACATATTTCAAAAACAGATAATCTTCGAATGGAGCATATTTTGCCAGATGTTTTAATATTTCTCCTATTAAAATTGGGTGATGTGAATATTTCCTAGCAATATTTAATTGCTCTTGATTCATTTTTATCTAAAAGGTTTGTTGGAAAATGGTAAGGTGTCGTTGCCATGTCAAATTGTTGTTAGCAAAGACAGCCATTTTTTTTCAACTTTATCAAGTAATCCTGAGCATTTGCTTTAATATTCATATTATTAATTTTGGATGCAATATTTACATCAATTGCAGCTCGATTATCATCACAACTTTTGACAAAATGTGCCAATTTTCAAGAAATACACCCAGCCAGTGTATTCCAACAAACATCCTGAGGAAGAATAAGTGATTTTCCTCCAGCTTGTTTATACTTATCTGAAGGAATATGTGAATTTTGAAATATTTATTATTTGCTTAGTATGTTCTTTAATCCCAGGAACTATGTTATGGGTAAATAAATTCAGAAAATGCACAGAACATCTGTAGGTTATTAAATCTTGTAAACCACCACTGTCAGTTTGTCCCAACTCGTGTCTAATTTTTGCCATTTTAGCAGCGTTATCTGTTACATAGGGTGGCTACAGAACTTCTATTATAAAATTCCCTGACTTTTCCAGAAATTTTTGTCTAAATTTTCCTGGCTTGTTTTTCCCCACTTCACCTCGATGAATTGCGATTTTTACATTTCTTACATCAATCACAAAGGCCTATATTTTAAAAAGTTTCCGAGCTTAAAAATAACAATTTAATAAGTTTTTCAGTTTTAAATATATTAAATACTATTTGTGACGCTGTGCAAATATTGTATTAGCACAAACAAATACCAAAAAAAAGTCATTATCTAGAACTTTGTGATCGTTGTTTAACAAAACATTATCCAGATTTTAATCTTTATCAAATATTCTTATCACACACACGCGCCTAAATACTGACCTAAAGTATAACGTCTAAATCAAAGGGTTTGACTTGGATGCCTCAGTTGAAAACCATGTGTACGAATTAACGCGGCCGGAACGGAAGGCAAGGCAGCATGAACTGAGGATTAAGGAAAATTATCACTGTTAAAAACTGTGTCATTATGATTAGAAACGATTGAAATGGAACACCCCTTTGGCAAACTGTTTTTTCAGTCAAGTTAACATTTTAACAAAAATCCAGTAAAAATAAAATAAAATTAAATTGTAATAGTTTTTACGTCATCTTATGAATTAAAACAATTTTTTTTAGGTAATCCAGGAATAACGGTTTTAAAATTTGAATTAATATAATATATTTTTCAATACTTGCATTTGTGTAAGATGTATTAAACGAGTTGTTATTCGAGTACTTGCTCATGCGTATGACAAAGACTCGAGTGTATAGTTATAGATTCTCCTATGTTTGTACTAAGTGACATCATCATATTATCAAGGTCAAGAACCATCCCTACTTCTCTCTCGCTCACACATCAGTTACACTCTTTCTTTCTTTGTTCAGTTCCAACTTCAGTCTTTTATTAAATGGGCTCACAGGATGGCCTGATAGTAACAGTCCAGCTTGCTACAAAATAGAGCTTTGTACGAATATTTGTGTCAATACATTAAACCACTCATGTTAGAACACCATCTTGTGGCATTTGCATTTTGTCTTTATTGCAGTCTATAAATTACCTGAACTGTGCAGCCATATTGTTTACATTTTCTGCTATGTGCAACAAATATTTTTTTAAAGCTTTATAGATACACAGTATTTTTTTAGTAAATAATGTTGTATACATTGTTTACAACATGTATTTTAAATAATGTTTTATTCACAATTTAAAAAAAAAGTAAGCTTATGTTTAAAACAAGTTCTATTCACAGTTTAAAATACTTTTCCTCTATTGCAAAAATAAAGAAATATATTTTTTTCAACCCTGCTAGTGGTTTATCCCAACATTTTTGTTGTTTGAGCCATGTACGGAACATTCATGGATAACTTGTGGTCCATATCCCATAATCGAGTAGCTACGGATAACTGTAAACATGTCAACAAGCCTAGTGATTGTTGGTAATTAATTCTTATCTTCTTTTGCTTTTTTTCAGGGATATTAGTGAACGTTCTGAATTCTGTAGTCAAAGAATAATTGAGGGTCAACATCTCCTTTCCACTAATGATGATGATTGAGAAGATATTAGTTTTATTGATTTGAAGTATGAATATTTAGTAAAAAAATATTATGTCTAGCTGCCAACTCTTGCATCGTTTGTCGCAATGTGTGCTGTGCTCATGGAAAATATTAATGATTTGTTAATCACAATATTTTTTTACTAATTATTGTATGAAGGAGAAATTAGATAATATAGGTGGGTTGATTGATGTGTTTTCATCATAACTAGTTAAATTAGACATGAATAAGACCCTTTTGGGAAAATATAAACTTTTACTGGCTTACTATTTGTGAATAGCCTGTATTTACGAGTCTTCTCCTTCATATGTTGGCAGTTATGATACTTTCATTAAGTCATTGTATGTTTGAGAGATTCAAGATATTAAAACAAACACTAAACAAAATTTGAATCGAAATCAGAAGGCCTTAAAATCACATTTCATTGATATACAATTTTTTTAAATGTAAATGTAAGAAGTAATTTTTGTGAGCATTATTTCAATATAAGCCCTCTACTTTCACTTGGTCATAGTTACTTAGTATGTTTTAATTTTCAAAGCAAAAAATATAGGAGGGGGGGGNNNGGGGGGGGGGGGGGGTTAGGTGTGTTAAGAATATAGCCTGTATATTTTGATTGCATTATAGAAACTACATACTTGAGTGAAATAAGTATTTTTAGTCACTTGACAAAATAGGCAACACAATTATATCCATTTTGTATACCTATATATCTGGCCTATTCTTGATGGACATAACAATATTTAAAGTGTGCGCCATAATTATCAAAATTACTTTTGTATTTGTAAGGGGTCTGCGAACTCAAATTATTTTATTAGAGTTGGGCTCAAGAGGGCTTCTCGGAAAGCTTCCAAGTATCTGGCCGAGCTTAGCTGAGCTTAATTCAATAAATATTTACTTTTAAAACTTAACTGTTTGAGTAAAATCTACTGATATTTAAAAGATAACTCACTCACTATCTTTAAAATTACTCAATAATTAATAGTTTTGCAGTAAAAATAACTTATGTCAATTATATTTTTTGCAAATAACAAGTAGGGAGATGAGTTAACAATGAGGCATCCACCACTAGACACAATACCGTACAGAAATAGCCTTATAATGAGAAGCTCTGGGTCGAGTTTCAAAATTGGAGTACTTGCGGATCCCTAGTTCCTACATTGTGCAACATAAAGCCCAATTTTATTCATCAAACCGCTAGTAAACCTACAATTTTTGTGAACCTTTGCCCTTTTACTCTCAATAAATTCTCATTCAAAGTGCTTACTTGATACTTAAACACAGGACCCCCAAAGAACTGGTAGTGTTAGGTGACCTGGCGGTCTAGGGGTAAGGTGTCAGACTTCTGTGCTGGCGGCCGGGGTTCAATCCCAGGTCCCGGCACAGATTTATCTGATTACCAAACCCTCCCTTCACCTCTGACAAGACATCTTGTGAATGTGAGGAATGCCAGGCCTCCACCGTGGTTCGGATTCCACGTTAAACTGTAGGTCTTTCATTTCATCTCACAATCACCCTACCATTACACATTAGCGTAAGTGCGTATAACCCGAATGGGTAGTAAGATGCGGTGCTAATAATAATAATAATAATAATAATAACTGGTAGTGTTAAAGCTACGTAGTGCATCACACTCGGGCAAAGTTTAGATATGCTTTGTATCAAAGTTTGTTACTGACACATTGCAATGTTAATGACAAACAGTTATTGTTATTTTAGGGACAACACCACTTTGAGATTTGTCTTAAGTTGCAAATAAACAGTATTCAGTAGTATTAGACAGGTTATTATTACACTTGTATATTTGGTGTGTACTAACTATGTCACAGTTAATTAGTTGAAGGGTGTTGATGATTTTTAGTTCTAGACATAAGCGGACATATAGTCTCTCCCATGTAGGTTTGATGGTAACTGACAGCTAGCAATTGAACAGAGTTGCTGTTACTTTTGACACAAACACTCTTATCACAAACAATTTGTTTTTAATAATTTTGTCTTTTTACATTATGGAAACACAAACTTATGAAAATAACTGTTTGGATGTTTCTTTTTTTGTGGAAGTTCTGTAGCTCATTTAAAAATGCTTTACAAATGAAAGCTCCTAAAAGGCTGCCTTCTCTTCATAAATTAAGATGGCGAACCGGAGGAAATGAACAAGGTTGATGATTTCACACAAGCCATATTCGGTTGTCTTAATGCACATTTGTTTACAAAATTAAAACTATTATTTTGAATAGCTCTTTCTCAAGGTTATATAATGTTATAATTTATGTTGGCCAATTATAAGATTATAAAATATTGAATTTGTTTCTTTTTATTTATCATTTCATGCACTATAATATATTTTGGTGCCACAACTGTGAAAAACAAAACAATAGTTTTACTAATATTTTTTTTTTAATGAGTTAGGGAAAGGCCAATTATACAGTAATCCTCAGGGAAATATTATTAGAAGCATTTGATAACACTTTTAATTCATCATATAGTATTACTGAGAAAATAATGGTCCACAGGTAAACATTAGTGACTTTTAACCAATGTTTGCAATAAATATCTTCTGCTAGCTGTAACTTACGCTGGATAGGCTTTAGTTATATTTCATATATTAAAGCAGTGTATTTATTTTACTCTATTCTAGAAAAAATATCAGTAAATGCTCAGTTTTATTAACTGATTTTCTTTCTCTACAAAATAATTTGACCCTATTTATTAATTTTATGTTTAAATAAAAATAATTTAAATGACTAGCAATAGCTTTTAATGACACTTAAATCAAAGTATAATGGTTGTGATAGCTTATTTGTACCATAAATGTGTTTAAATCCTAGATAAGACCTATTTTGAATCCACTGTACATCATTTCTGTAAACATTTTAGCTCAAAGTGAAGGCAATTTCCTCTTTTTAGTTCATGATGTAGACTTGCTCATCTATTTCTCCATTTTCTATTATGAAAGTACATTCTTAGTAAGGCTACTTTCTTTGATATGGTAACTTTCCACATACCCTGACTCGATTCTCCGCTGGGGAAACACATATATGATGTATCAGTAGACGTCTGGCGCTAATAACTATGGAATGGTAACATTGTTGTAAAACGCTAGTGTTGCGTTGGTTGGTGCAAATATTAGAAACACAATATAATTTTAGTGAAAAGAATTAGCATTGTGCTTTACTACCCTTTGGGCTGTAACGGTTATGTACTAATTACACTGATGTGTTAGTAATTAGAAAGATTTAATTCAAAGGGATGGTGGAAAATTGTTTAGGAAAAAAAAAACACCTTATGTACACCCAACCAGTATCACCCCATCTACAGCATTTAGTCCACTGCGGGAGTAGCACCATAGACCGTGCGGCCACTGAAGCGGCTATTATAGTTCATTCAAAAAGATTGTGATAAACTGAAATGATTTATAGCAAACTTTAGTTTATTTGTTAATTGTTTAATCTTATGAGAAAATGATGGTGTTATAAAGGGTTGCTGTTAACCTAAAAATTCTGGAGCCATAAATAACACTTTTTGGGGGATCATATACTGATGACTTGACTATTAGTTTCAGGGGTATATTGAAACTTTGCTAGACTACATCAGGCAAGAAGTGGTTGACGATAGTGAATCACTGGCAGCCCGAGTGGGCAGTAAGACACAATGTCAAACACACATTAATTACACTAATGGAGCATGAATGAGGACAGGCGAATTTAAAGAAGTGTAATCACATTTACCTGATGGAAGAGTGTGAAACCATTTAGGGAAAACCAGGGATTCAACCCATTGTAGGTAGGGATGTGCTACTAGTATCACAAGAAAAGTATTGATAACAGTAAGTATTGGTATCGAAACGCGCGCACTCTTTTCTGCTTCATCTGCTAGGATCACCTTGAGTAGACTGAGTTCATTGAATTCTACAAGAGCTTGTTTTGTTTAGTTTGCGATGACCGTGCTCATTGATAAAGGAAGGGGTAGTAGACTGGTTGCCACTCGCTTGGTCAGACATCAGCTTTATTGATAAACAAAGATTAAGTAACAGCTGTTAATTATGATTAGCTAAAGGAGATTGACTGCTAGAGTTGTAGAAAATGAGTGATAATTGAGAAATAGTGTAATTTGTTATTCCTTCACAGTCCAACCTAGTAAAAATTTAGTAACAGCATGAGTGAAGATAGCAAAAAAGTGGTTTCTTTCGATACCGGAGTTTGAGTACTAATATTAGTAAAAGTATCAAGTAAAAAAATATTAGTATTGAAAGTAAAATATTGATATTAATAAAGTATCGATACTTTCCACATCCTTAATTGTAGGCAATCCACTCTCTTGCGTTAGACCATTCAACCAATGAAGTGGGTATTTTTTTAATAAACTTGTAAATAACTATTAAATATAAATATTCATAATTTCAAATATTCCTGCAACATGGAAAACTAAGAATGTACCTCGATCCATTAACTTAATTATTATTTACTTAATTATATATTATTTCATATTGTCAAAGACATACTGAATGAACTGTAAAATGAATTTATCCCAACCAAGCCACAAACAAGCAAAATCTGGCAACGTCAGGGAATTTTTTTTGATGTCGGGGAATTTAATCAAAAATAAGAATATGTCAAAGAATAATAATACTTAACTAGTTTTGCACCTAAAAATTTAAATAAAAGTGAAAGATTTTGGTTATCGGTGTTTACAAAATTCTTTGTTTGAATGTATAATTCTGCCAACATGAGATGACTGTACAAGGTTTGTTTTATAGCACATTTACACAGGGACACAAATAATACCTAAAACAAACACCTAATGTTAAATACTGAATAAAGAGCTTATAAGAATGTTGATGTTTGGTAACCGTTGGGTTAGTTTTCAAAAATATGTGATAAATAGAGTCCAGATTTTAATGTTGTATTCATGCACCTAAATATTTAGCGAAATGAGTCAAAATATGTAAAATTGAATGACCTTCCCCCCCCCCCCCCCACCTCTANTATGGAGTCAAATTTCTGAAGTAAGTAATAGATAAACACACAACAAAACACTATAATTGTGTGTATTTATATACACACGCACACACACACACACACACACACACACACACAATTACTTTTTAATGAGTTGTATTGCATTATTGGTTTATTTTACACCACTTATAACTCCCATTAATAAAATTAAAAGAGGTCAAACAAATGGCAATAAATAAGTCATTTTAAAAACGCATGCAAACATTACAAACTTTTGATGAAACCTCCACTATTGCTGGCTCTTTGTAAACAAGTGAACATCAGACCACATCTTATTTTTTAAATTCAATTTACTAGAATTTTTTTTTTCAGCCCGGCATTATATGGTTGGTTTTGTTTGCTTTTCAAAAGACTGTTCCATGTGCCAAATTATTGTGCCTGACTTCAAATTAAATTTCTTTGTTTGAGTTTGGGTTGTGTTTTTGGAATTTATTCTTGGCCCTGCCACTTTAAATCCAGTTGTCCTCCCGACCAAAGAATAATTGGATATTGAACTAATCAGATCCGAGAACTATTGTTTTTTTCACCGGTTAACTGTGTTTATAAACTGATATGCCGCGCAAGACATGCTGCTATGACCACTATCTGGCAATGCCTCATTCTCTCCATTTCACAGCACCAGAAACATCAGACACAAAGTTATAACTGCAACTGTAATTCTCTCTGACGAGCCACCATACCTGACTTGGACTTTGATCACTGCCATCGCTTCACTGGATACATTCCTATATGAATGTACAGGTTGCCTGAACATTAGTGACACATCATTTAAAAGTATTTTCCCCCAAAAATACATTAAAATATCACAGTAAAAACACACAATATGTAATTTTATATAATATCTTCAAATATATATAAAATTCAGTAAAATTGTAAAAATATGTAAAATTAAAACTGTAAATACAGTCCCAAACAACCTAATTGGTCGACATTTAACATTTATAACCGACAAGATTTAAATACGTAATTACTTAATAATCCTGGCTCTGCTAGCAATCAATGTACTAAAGAGAAAATTTGCCATTCACTAAGTAAAACAGTGAAAATGTTAAGTGGGGATTTTTTTTAATGTCTGGAACATCTATAAAAGTCGGGGAATTTGATAGTAAAAGTTTAGTAACCACTCTGTGGTTGTTCACAGTATAATCTCCTACTAAAGCATACCAACTGTTCTTTGTACTTCTCTGACGTTGTAGTATAGATAGTATTAGATTAATACAGGTGTCTCGGACTTGGACAAGTTCCTAGCTAGCTCATTTGTTAAAGTAGTGATGTTTTAAGTCAAAGATCAAGAATTTGAATCACTGTCCAAACACAATTTCAAACATGTCTATTTATATATAAAATCTTATTACTAAAATTTTTTTTTAATGGATCAGATTAAAGTGTACATTTATTTCTGTTTGTGTTATTGTGCATTTAGATAGTTCGCTATACTGATTGTTAAAAGTATGACAAATATATATATTTTATAATTGTTTTGTGAAGAAAGCAACATGAAATTGGGTTCAATGTATCCAAATTAAGTTTAATTGCTTTAAAAATCATTATTAAGCAATTTTTGCTAAAAATATAATTTTACATGAACTCTTACACATGGTGCTTTTTATTGGTGTTGCTTTTTATTGTACTTATTTTGATTAAAAACACATATATGAATCTTTGACTTATATGTCGATGTTTGATTTTTATTTATACGTCTTTTGACAGCTTATTGGTGATAATCTATCAAAGTAGAGAAATTGGGGACCTTATTTAAGCCCCCATGATGATATTTCATATGTCCTCCTTTCTAACTTGTGAATCCTGCACTTGAATATTATAAACATGGGGAGTCTAATACGTAACTTTGCTTTGTTCACATTTGTTATTATTTTAAACTTATTATATCAAGTAGAAATAGCTACAAAATGTTTAAAAGATTTAAAAAGTTAATACAGTTTCAATTAAGTGATGCCCGCTTCGGCGTCCAAATACTTAAAGCCAGCATTTCTCAGTGGTTTTTTTTTCAGAGCCCTGGGACTTCCAGAGACCTTGTAATTTTTGTGAGACTGTATTTTCGTTGTATACAATTAAAACAAAATATTGCAAAAGAAGGTGTCAATCAAGCAGTCTTCTATTAAAGACAGATATTAAAGCGATTTGCAAACAATGTTAAACAAGGCCATTATTATCTCTAAAAGAAATTTTGCAAAAAAAAAAAAAAGTAAATGCTAGTTTTAACAAATGATGTTTTTTTTAAATCAAAATAAATGTATACAAAATTTCTCAAAGTCTTTTAAGTTTGAATGTGTTAAACATCAATAGGTAAGGACCCCTTAAATAAAATATTTTGGGGCTACGCAATCTTCTTAGGGGTGTGAAGGGCTCCATAGGCCAAAAGATTTAAGAACCGCTGNAAAAAAAAATTTTGAAAAAAAAAAAAAAAGTAAATGCTAGTTTTAACAAATGATGTTTTTTTTAAATCAAAATAAATGTATACAAAATTTCTCAAAGTCTTTTAAGTTTGAATGTGTTAAACATCAATAGGTAAGGACCCCTTAAATAAAATATTTTGGGGCTACGCAATCTTCTTAGGGGTGTGAAGGGCTCCATAGGCCAAAAGATTTAAGAACCGCTGGTCTCGGCAATAGACTGGACTGCTGCTGATAGTGGGATTGGTGTTCAAATCCATGTTAGGTGTACTGAGGCTAGATTTTTGTGAGTGGCTTTCCACAAGCTGGTACACTTCCAATAAATTCAACCTTCCTAATCGACTTTGACTTGCAGAAAGGTTTTAAGAAGTTCATGAGAATTTTGAAAATCATCACTTATTAAATAAAATATTTAGATTTAGTATTACTTTTCTCTGATCCAGTCCTAGACTGATTTTATGTTTAATATCAGTCCAAATGATTTATATATACATACTCTTAGAAGAGCTAGATTTGTATAATCATCTTTAACTCCTAAACCAAGAGACCCAGGTTCAATCCCAGATCATGGGTAAAGGGTGGAGGGAGGTAAGAGGGAGGGGTTTTATTAAGTTTTTGTTTACACTTAAAATGTAATGATGATAATCATGTCCATTAAAATGTCCCATCTTTCAGGTCCTCTTTTGACTTTTAGTTGGAACTTTACTAATTTTTTGTTGAATAATATTTGGGGATAAAATATTCACTTAAATAAAAACTCTAGTTTGGATGACCTTGAAATTAACTTAATGAATCAGATGATCACTATTTTAAATTATTTTAGTGGACCACTTTAATATGTCACTTCCTGTAATAATAGTTCTACTTTTACCTCTAAAAACTTTTGTTTTCATTGTACAACTTAAAAACAAGACCTTTCTGAATAGTTATGTATCTCCCATCCAAACGTAAGATAACATCTGTGGTTTTATATTTGTGTCCGCTTGGGTTTGTTTTTTATTTTCTTATCACCCAGATATGAAAAAAAAACCACTGACCCTATCATTATCAAACAACTTTCCTCATATAAATATTTTCCAAGAAACAGTATTATTAAAGACCATACACTTGTAGGACTTGTACTAGACTGCTATGTGGGGACATTAAAATTATTTTAAAAAGAAATATAGTATTTGAATGGTATTTAGTGTCTAAAAAATAGTACATCTTTATCAAGCCATGTTATTTGGCTAAGTTTTCACAACATATACAAGTTTTTTAATCAATAGCACTGGATTTTAATGACATTAAAACATAAATCTTAATAGGTTATTTGTTATTTCGAATAACTATAATTTATTTAGTGATCTATTTTAAAACTACGTTGAAATGTGGGCTGCAATAGCGTCCTCTCTGCTGTTTATTCTGAAATCTAGTGATGCTCTCTCAACCCATCCAATCCTTTTAGTTGTGTCGTTTGATGGTTTTCGATACAACTATTTCAACAAAGGAGTGACTCCGACTATGGACTCGTTGAAACAAGAAGGATCTCGAGCAGAATACATGCACAATGTTTTTCCGACCAAGACGTTCCCTAACCACCATTCTATCGCTACGGGCCTGTACCCGGAGAGTCACGGAGTTCTAGGAAACAGTGTGTATGACCCCGTCAAGAAAAGGGTGCTTGGGTACAGTGCTGATCTCTATAAAAATAGTGAGGTCACGCCAATTTGGGTGAGTCATGTAAATAAAATATTCTTTAATAGGAATAGTATAAACATTATTATTTGAGGCACTTTAAACAAATCTAGGGCATGAGGCTATTGAACAATATCACTTACTTTCAGACCACTTAAGGCTTAAAAGGATTTAACCCCACTCAGATCTAAAGTGGTTGAGCAATTTTTAAAGACATAATACCACAGCAGCCCTTACAAACTAAATCAGTGTAACTTGTGTCTGGTGGAATTTGATGAATCATAATGTTCCTAACAAAAGCATTAGGGAAATGATTGGAACAATAAACTAGTCAATCATTTTTGTTATTAGTTATTACTACTATCAATTTTAAAATACACATCTCTATCATGAAATCAATATAATATATTTGTTTTCTAGCCATTAACTAATAAAATTGTTTTACAATCTTATTAAATCACATTATGTATGGGTGGACTCATAAAGTTTTGACAATATCCTCTTTCTGTAGAAATCATTGAGCGATCTTTATCTGCACTATATATTTCCACTCATCTAGACTATGTGCTTATTTACACTAATGTAGTAGGAATGAGAGAGGCAGAATTTAGAGGAAATATAAACGCATTGGCATTGATGAGTAGAAAACCACCCTCAATACACTCAACTGAGATTGAACCTCGACCTCCTCATCATCGGCATTCTAGTGATTAGAACCTTAGACCACGCGACCACTGAAGCAGGTATTATCTCTCATATAGTAATTATTTATTAGTCTATTACTATGCACACAATTTATTTGTTTGATAAATCTTTTGTGGGCCAGATAAAATCACTCGGTGAGTCGTCTTGGACCCTGCAAACTACAATGTAGCTTATTTCTGTTGTTTAATTTAATCTTAGCATGAGCATTAGTTGAAGTTTTAGTATGCTATACTAACAGTTTTTATGAAACTAGAGTAATGTTTTTTTTTAGATATTTAAACTTCTTTTAGCGTTATCTGAAGATCTAACACTTTATAATATAGTCTATAAATAAATAAAAAACACCCCAGTGCCTTACTACCCGTAAAGCCTATACCCTCATGTACCAATATACTAATGTGATAGGATCACTAAGGTTGAATTTATTGCGAGTGTAACCACATTTGTGTGGAGAGAGTGGGAAGAACCATTTGGGGACCACTATGTTGAATATTCCATTATTTGCTCTTTTCACTTAGAAACACTGATTGTTGCCTAGGTACCGTTTACTGGTTATTTCCCCCCTATTTTCCCCACTCTACTCTGCATGCCGGCATATTTCTCGGAATTCGCTAACCCCTACCCTTGCCCACATTCCTAAAGCCACCCCTGTTACACCTGGCGTTGGGTACTCTGCAAACAGTGTGCTTTGAAAACCAATCTCTATGACAGCTCAGTGAACTTCTCTTGTTCTTGTTTATTTGAATATGAACTTCTCCAAAACTCTGTGTGGAATTATTTAGTGCGTGATTTTTGATAGTGTTCAATATCTGTGCGTTTCCGTTTTATAATATGTACTCATTAAATTCGAGTGTTTAGAGAAGCTCCTCTCGCAAATTAATATTATTAAGAAGAACATACTCTACGTCCAGTCCAGACCATCGTTCTCAGATTCACCTGTGTATCTCCAGCCGAATACATCCCTCAAAGACAGGCTCCACAAAATACACTTTAATATACCAACGTTCAAATCCTGACTCAGTTTTGGTATTTGTAAAACTAGTCCTCTGAAACTAAATTACATTTTAATATATCTTTCATTTTAATAAACTGATCGCTCACACACACTCGACTGGGATTCAAACCCTCCTCGTCACTGACAGTACAGTGGCGCCTTAGACCATTCAACCACCATGACGGGCTATACATAAACATATGGCAAACTAGGGTTAAGGCTCTCTTTGTATTAATTTAATAAACCTTAACTGCATGAAATTGGACTGTGATTGAGCCATACCGACCGAGTGGCCGCTGTCTGTTGTAAGATATAGTGCCAACTTCTGGAAATAGAGGGTGCCATGTGACCAGCTCAGTGAACACTCCAACCGTTAATCTCAGTTTTCTAGACCGGAATTGAGGCATTGTTAGATAAATTTTAAGTGCCAGGGATCAAACAGGATTTGACCACTATACCGTCACATTAACTTAAGTGCTAGAAAAATTGGTTTATTCAGATAAGTGTTATAAACTATTTTTATATTTTTAATAGAGATGGGTTGATTTGAATATCTTACAAATCTGAGTCTTCAATATACTTATAAATTTGGTTCGAAATTTTAGAAAACATTGTGAACTTATAAGGTTTACTTTACTATATTAATTCTTAAGGTTACATAGAAAATACAAGTAAGTAGATGTTAAATCTCTTTGTTTTAATGTATTCACTATAACATTCACACATTGAGAGGAGTGATAAATTAATAGTTTGGATGATAGTTTTCTAAGTTTTTTCCATAATTATGTTGAACTATACCACCAATATAACAGTATAAGAGCACTTAAACAAAATTTATAAAATAAAATATATTCTAGATATTCAAATCTGAATTTGAGCTTGAATTTGTTCTCTAAATTTTATACAGCGTACTTATTCAATAAAGTGAAGAATCACAACCTGGACACGGGAATCGCACCCGGGACCTTTGGTTTTGCACGTCAATGCTCTTCCACTGATCCATCCCAGCTCTCAGGACAGGTGATGGTTATCCACAAAACCAATCAGTTTATGATACATACAAGGTTTCTACCATCTGGGAAAACAGAAATTGGAAGTGGTCAGGAATGAGTCTGGGAATTTTGTATATTATAGAAATAAATCCAGGGAAATGTTAGTTTTGCTCAAAATATGAAATATAATAATCAAAATCAGACTTAAATTTATTCACACCAAAATAAAAATGTTCGAGAGCACCGACTTATTTTAAATACTCCGCAGCAGTTATTTATCGGGAAAGTCATCTTGCAGTTAGGTCAGGCATGGTAGTGGCAGAAAGAGCGGGCAAGGGAGACAGAACGGGCAATAGACAACCTAACTTGTTGGCCCAACCAAATCAGATGTTACTTAATTACAATGTGATTTAAACTTTTTTTTATAGCTGTGTAATATATGTTAATATTTTCTAATTCCTAGTAGACTTATGTTAATAAAAATAAAATAACATGTTTATTTAAATTTTAAAGCTTATTATAATTCATAAAAAGACATAGGCAGGGAAAAGGGTGTGACATACTTTTGAGTCGGGACTTTAGGAATGATCAGGGGAAATCAGTGATAGAGTCAGGAATGTCATTGGTCAAATTGAATAGACACATATGAATTAAGCTTACTTATTTAATCTTAAGCCACACCTAAAAAGCTGATTCTAAACCATTCATTTACCACTTGACTGAACGTGTGGATATTATAATTAATGCTTTAAATAAAAATGAATACAATTTTTTCTAGCAACTTAAGATTAAATATATTAGAATAAACCTCTTATGTTTCATATGTTTCATTAAATTAGGATTTGAGATTTGGGGTTTCGAGTCGGCTATCTTAGCTCAGTCGGCAGCGTATCTGCTTACTGAGCTAAGGGTCCCGGGTTCGATTCCCGGCATGGCCGAAAAGTGTATCATTGGTGAAATATGGGTTACCCTTTCACATTGATAAATTAACGACCAGGGGGCTGGGTGTTGTGCTGATATTAGTCTCAAGTTATATTATAAGCCATATGAAGCTATGACAGGCCTAGCAAGCCGGTAGTGGAAAATATATGGCTGGAATCAGTAGTACATGTAAAGTACAGTTGGTTTTTCTTAGGTAGGTGAAGATTATATTTGTTTGCCCCAATCTACAGCTAATATTATAATATATGTTTATGCATGCTAACTGTCACAAGGAGAAGCAGCATGGGTAATTACGTTATCTGAGATTAGGGGCAGAACATGAGATTGTAGAATAGGCAAGGCTCGGATGGAATGGACATGTGATGAGGATGGAAAAAAGAGAGGATGCCAAACAGAATGGCGAAGTTGAAATATTAACGGTGTTAAAGTCTCGGGACTTTTTACAGAAATTTAACTGTTGGCTTCAAATAACAGGTTCTGGCTGTGTTATGATTTCATTTTTTTTTTAATTTGATAAAATTGATGTTTTAATTAAAAGAATTAGTTTAGTAGGTATCTCAAAAACTATTAATTTAAAGTAGAGAACATTTTTTAAATTCCCATAATGTCTTGCTATAAATGATCTTGTAAAGGTTGCGATTATAATATTATTGCCTTGTTACTTTATAAAATATTTACTATTACATTTTTATATAGCCCTTTGTAATGATCTATTTTCTTTTGATCGATCTTAATAATCACATTTTTTATATATATTTCAAACATATGGTGAATCAGTTCAGACTCATTAGGTACTTAATTTTTGCCTCTACGAGAAAGGTTTTTTTTAATAGCTACTTTTCAAATTCTTGATGTCCACAGCTTTGGATCATTACCTCGCTTAACACACTTTTGCGGGCAATAGTTGTTTACCTTGACTATCCTTTACCTAACTCTTACAGGACTTTAGCGTACTGTCTCCTTCCCTCCTCCACCCCCTTCCTCCGGAATACTCAGAAATCTCATTCTCTCAACAATCCCTTCTCCTTGCCCACCTAAAAGCAGCCTCAAATAATCTCTCTGACAGTCCAGTGACAGCTTGGAACAGGGAATAGGTTCATTTCTATTCTTGTTACGTTTATGGCTCAATCTCAATATATTGATGGGCAACTCAACTTGTTGACAGACGTTGAATCAAAATGCAAGGGACGGCCGCCACAGTGGTGTAATGATGTGGCCAGGCGGCGAGTTTGAGTACAAACAAACTTTGCCAACGTTCCGACAACCTTTCGACCTGAACACAGCTTGGGAAATCAGGGTTGACACCGTGATTGGTTGGATTCTTCACAGATCCACTCCTGCCAACCTTGTGATGCTATATTTCGAGGAGCCCGACAGAAGAGCACATGCTTTTGGGCCTGAGTCTCCTGTTGTGATAACTCACATTGAGAAGCTAGACAACATTACCAGGTAATTTTTGTAGTTCATTTATATATATATATATATATATATATATATATNTATATATATATATATATATATATATATATACATACACTTATATCCAAAGTTTCACCGAGACTTAAATCCAACACTATCAACGTTTGATCCACTATCGCTACAAATATAGTGAGGGCACTTTTTATTTCAAATGTAAATATCTAATTCATATCATGCATTCACTCGGATACATTGTTTGATTTTTGCTATTAAGTTTTTCAACCACTTCTTAGTATCGGTTTGGTTTATACTCGTACATTAGTTATGCTAATAGGACAGGACTGAAGGTATAATTTTAGAGGAAATGTGCCTGCGTCTGTAAGAAGGAAGGGTGAGAAACTGCTTACGGCAAAAACACCTGAATGAGATTTGAACCGTGATCTCCCCGTCACCGTCAATCCAGTCCAACATGAGAGTGACACATCAGACCACACAACCACCAATGCGAGTAAATATATATTCTTGAACAAACATTTTTTAATACACACTTTATTTCATCAGGACCACTTTAATTTATTTTTAATAAATGTTAAAAATGATAATGAAACAAAATATAGTTTTATTAACAAATTTAAAACTTACCATGAATGTACTTATCAATCTGTAAATGTATAATCGTGATAGTGTTTATTAAATATTCAAACTAGTTTACAATCTCATTGAAAAGTCTTACATGTAGTGGCATACTCAAGTGTAGGCCAGGTTGGTCAGGACTAGGAGCGGACAAATCTCTCTCTAGAGGAAACTTACAGACATGTTGCCATCTCAACAGATATGATGTGAGAGCTCTAGTTTTTGAAATAGCAAAGACTGGTGTCTAGAGCCTGTCTTTGTTCCCTCGTCTTCTCTGATCGACAGGTGTGAGACCTCGTAAAACTTTGTGTCATTGTTCATGTTGGGTGTTCATGGTTGTGACTTGTTCGAGAACGTAGTGGCAAGTTTTAGTTGAAAACCCTCATTCTGAAACAAATCTTCATAAAGTGTGATATTATATATTTCATCAAACATTATTCTTAGATATTTTATATCAATCATTTAATTAAAATATAAGTGTAATTTTAGTAACTCCTGTAAATTATTTAGAAAGTTTATTTATAAAATTTACTGTTGCCTCATACAACAATAAAAGAGGTGACAAAGGGCATATAAAATACATCAAAACTTTTTCCCAAGCTTTTTAATATCCTACAATTCTCGCAATCTATGTAAAAGTTGTGCTGATCAGGCGCTGCACTCGGTTGCCGAAGGGAAGGGGGGGAAAGGGGAGGGGAGGGTATTACTTAAAAATGCCACTGTTTACATAACTCATAACTTGAAGTGATACAAAAAATGATGGTAATATATACATAATATGTACAATATACTGTTTTTCACATTAAAATATTACCCTATTGTAGTTATATTTATATAAATATAAAACTGTCAAGGTGTTGACAACTTTTGTGTCCTTTCTCTTGTGTTGCAAGGTACCTACGTCAGAAGCTGTCGGCTAATAACTTGCTCGGAAAGGTGAATGTGGTTCAACTGAGTGATCATGGAATGGATAGTGTCACTTTCCCCAGGATAATAAACCTCACAGACTTTGTGGATAAAACTTTGTTCCAAGAAGTCGATACCTCACCTGTTTTGCAAATATTCCCTAAAATTGGTACTGTAACTTATATAAGTTGGAATATATGAATAAAATACAAAACTACTTTATGCTTTGCTAATACGCTTGTTAAGATTTAATATTTATGTCAGTTGGAAGGGAATGCGAATTGGATGGGACAACTCCTGGGTTCTGTTCCCATCCTCAAGTGTCATTTTTAAATTTAAAGAATATGATATTTAAATGCGGCTATAACCTTAACCAACAGCTATATAAGTAGGCTATTTAATCCATTAGATACAAATAGCTTAATTTTCTAAATATTGTAATTTCAACAATTTTATTGAATATCTGTCATGAGCACCATAGCATTTGACTAGTTATTTGTTAAATAAAGAGAAAAAATCCTTGTCAAACAATACATACTGTATATTCTAAAACTATCAGAATTACTATGTGTATAAAATGTAACTAACGCTCTGTTCCTACTGAAGCAATATTTGATTTATTTATTTCATAAAAATGAAATAATACGAACCCTATCTTGCTTGGACCCTACTATCCCAACATAAGGCATAATGAAATGGCCAAGGGGTCAAGGAGGCCAACTTTATGTTAAGTAACACAGGTTTGGTTTCGGGTGACACGTCTTGTGTGCATGTGTTTTTGTCTGACTTGTTATTGAATTACTAAAATC
This sequence comes from Timema shepardi, assembly GCA_902151425.1. Taxonomy (NCBI): domain Eukaryota; kingdom Metazoa; phylum Arthropoda; class Insecta; order Phasmatodea; family Timematidae; genus Timema; species Timema shepardi. Next base: position 59,398 of record CABFVX010003486.1, on the reverse strand, counting down.
TCTGGTGCGTGTGATGGTTGTGGTTTTATTAGATGTGCTGTGATGCCTCATTTTATAATCCGTCGTAGAAATGGGTTGAATTCAATATTTACAAAACTGAATCATGGAAAAAATGATGAACTATAGGTACAATAGAGTAATAGAAAATAGAAATAATATATGAAAGTTAAATGTTAAAATGATGGTCTGGGCTCTTTTTGATAAGTTTGTTTTATAATAATATTGGGCCTGTAAAACTAATAGTTAATCAGTCTTAGAGCTCTAAAACAAATTCCAAATCAACATTTTGAATTTTTTGTTTTTAATCTTGAATCCTCAAATATCCTTAGTTATTCAAGGCTCTTGTGTCCTGGTGTGTCCTAGTGGTAGTGACACAGGCGACGGAATACTGGCCAGCAAGGCAGTCTCTCTAGTAAGGACACTTGTTTGCAGGAATAGTGCAAGCTCGCTCAGGTTAAGACTGAGCAGCGGTTGTATTTGTGGTATAGTGGGTAAAATGTGCCACTACCAATCGTTACAAAATCCTTATCGTAAGCAGCGAATACTGTCATGGGTGCAGGTACGACCAAGGCTTGTAACCTGGTCTACTCTATTTAAAACTACTACAAGAAACTGTGAAAGAATAGGCTCGGATGACCAAAGCTATGATGGGCAGCTGAGGTTAAAAGTAAAGGGCCCACCTGTTGACAAACTGGCGAGAATATGGACTATTGGAACAAAGGAGTGTGTGGCAAAGAGAATGAACTGCAAGAGGAAATGATTGGAAGAAAAATTGATATTTTGTGTGTATGTGAAACCAAGTGAAAAGAGAAAGATGTTTTGATTATGAGTGATGGTAGCCTGGCACCGTGATCAGGTGTGGATAAATGGCTTAGGGGAAGTCAGGAAGTAGCTAGGTTTAATCTTTAGCCCAACAGCTAAGCTGTTTGTGAGAATGTATGAGTTGGTGTCATCTAGACGTCTATGAGTACTTGTGAAAATAGGTATTTGTAGAATTATGTTGGTCGCTGTTTATGCTCCGATGGTAGGTGAAGATGAGAATGTGAGAGTGGAGCTTTGGAATGAGCTCAATGAAGTCTTGAATGCATGTGAACCGGGCCAAAGAATTATTTTGTTTGGAAATATGAATGGATGGGTGGGTACCCAAGAAGAGAATTCAGAAAGAGTGATAGGAAGGTATGGTGATGACAGGGTGAACGAGAATGGTAATGAATTAGTGAGTCTGTGTTTAGAAAAAGGTTTATTTGTGTTGAACACATGGTTTATTCACACAGATATTCACTCGTATACATGGCAAAGGGGCGATTTAAGAACGATGACTGATTTTGAGATATATGATGAGAGACCTAGAAGGTTAGTAAAGAATACTAGGGCTGTGCATGGAGCTGAATGTGGAACGGATTACTTTCTAGAGATTCCAGAAGTTGAATTAGGTAGGAATTTTGTAAGGAAGCGCCGCAAGAGTAGTAAGCAAGTAAGAGTGAAAGTGGAAAAGTTGCAGGATAAAAGTATGAAACCGCAATATGAAAGATTGCTGGGTGAAAAATTAACTTTACAAGAAAATGAATAGAATGTCAAAATAAATGCTAATGCTATTGAAAAAAAGGTTGAACAGAATAAAAGAGGGTGTAGTTGAGTGTATGAAAGTCATGTGTGTATCTGTGGTGGTGGGAAACTTAAAAAGAGATGTATGGTGGAATGAACAGGTAAAATAAGCTGTGAGAAAAGAGAAAGAAGCATACAAACGAATGATCGCTGTGGGACATATACAAAGAGAAAAAGATTAATGCAAAGAAAGTAGTAAAGGAGAGTAAGGAGAATAAAAGGAGAATGATTTTGAAGGTAATAAGTTGTTCTGGAAGTAGGTAAAGAGAATGAAACCAGGAGTGCAAGGAAATACATATTATGGCATTCAGAATGTACATGGTGAGGTGATCTTGGATGAAAATGGTATACGAGAGTGACGAAGAAAGTATTTTGAGTAATTGTATGGCGAAAATGTGGAGAATGTAGCAGAAAATAGGGAAACATTTATAAGGAGTGAAAGAATTAACAAGGCTGGAGTGCTTAAAGCTATGAAAATGTTATAGAATGGCAAATCTGCAAGCGCAGATGGAATTGATTACAAGTGAAATGCTTAAGTATGAGGGCACGGTATTACTTGCAAGATTGTGTGAGTTGTTCATTGTGTGTACTGCGATTGCTAAAGTTCCTAATGACTGAAAGAATGCCTTCATTGTTCCTTTGTATAAAGCCAAAGGCAGTAAGAGTGAATGTTGGAACTATAGGGCGATTGTTTGTTGAGTATTCCAGGCAAAGTTTTTTTGGAGAGTTTTAATTGAGAGAGTGCGTAAAAGAGCTTCGGGCAAGACTTGGGGTGTGCAATGTGGTTCCATGCCAGGTTGCATGGACCAGGATTTGCATTGCAGCAAGTGATTGAGAAATGTTTGGCACTAAAAAAGAAAGTTTATTGTGCATTTGTTGATCTGGAGAAAGTGTATGATCGGGTGAATAAGAATATGTTATGGAATGTTCTTAGAGAGTATGGTGCAGATGCATGGTTATAAAATGCCATTAAGGTGGTGTATGATGGAAGTAAAGCGTGTGTTAGGGTGGATGGAGCTTTGAGCGAATGCTTTGACATTGAACAGCGTGTTAGACAAGGTAGTGTTTTGCCTCCATGGATGTTTAATGTTTTCATGGTTAAGTGTATGAGGGGTGCTTGTGAGGACGCAGTTGGTGTACAATTGGACAATGGGAATGTGAGAATATTGTTATATAGAGATGATGCTGTATTAATTGCTGAGAAGGAAAGTGACTTGCAGAATGCATCAAATCTGTCTATCTGGGCAGAATTTTCTTTAAAAATGGAAGGATAGTTGGTTAAATCGACAGACAGGTGAAATCATCTCGTATTAGTTGGATGAATGTGGACTATTGCAAAGAATGAGGTAGTATCAAAAGAGGCAAAGATGACAGTATATAAAAGTGTGTTAACGCCAAGATTGTTTTACGTATGTGAAGCGTGGGTTTGTCTGTAGAAACACAAGAGCAAGGTGGATGTGATCGGAATGAGATATCTAAGAAATGTATGTGGAAAAACTCATATGGACAGAGCCAGTGATGAATGGGTGCTGAAGGAGTGTGGTTTGAAAGGGAATCCAATAGAGCAATGTGAAGGAAGTGCCTTACGGTGGTTTGGGCATATGAGAGGATGAGTATGGATCGAGCGACAAAACAAATATATGAAGGTAGAGTGTATGGTTCAAAAGGAAGCGGTAGACCATGTAAGACGTGTCTAAATGTTGTAGATGATTTTGTGAAAAAGAGAAACATTAAGAGTTTTAAGAATAAAATAGTATGTATGACTCTGTGTATGGATGTTGTTGAAGAGAAGGGAATATGCAAGGATAGGGAAGTGTGGAGAATGCATGTATGCTATGTATGCTATGTTTGGTATGTATGTATGTAGGTATGTTTGTATATTGGTATGTATGTATTAGGCTCCCATCCTTGTATTTTCACCTTGTTAAGATAAAATCTCCTCCGTTTGGAAAACACTCATAAAATATTCCATGCATTTTTGTGTTTATCCTTGAAGGCAAAGAAAACACAGTGTACCAAACATTAAAAACCTCATCAAAGAACCGTCATTACAAGATCTACCGTAAAGCTGAACTTCCGGAAAGATGGCATTACAAGAACAACCTTCGCACTCCTCCGCTATTGGCAGTGGCGGATGAAGGTTATGGTTTCCATGACATGTACGCTGCGGAGCAGTACTTTGCGAGAGAATGGCACATCACAAGTAAGTTACAACATAACTTTTGTTTATTACAGATGGCTCTCTCACACAGATAGTGACTATAAAATGTTACCATAAAGCAAAAAACCAGTAAAATCTTCAGATTATAGTTCAGACTATAGTTAATTTTTCATCTCATTGAATTATGTTTTTAATTTAATTCATGAGTCCTCGGTCCCGGCAAAGATTTATCTGATTACCAAACACTTCCTTCACCTCTGACAAGACGTGTATTAATCACAACTTGTGAATGTGTGGAATGCCAGGCCTCCACCGTGGTTCGGATCCCATGTTAAACTGTAGGTCCTCCATTTCATCTCACAGTCACCCTACCATTACACATTAGCGTAAGTGCGTATAACCCGAACGGGTAGTAAGACGCGGTGCTAATAATAATAATTAATAATAATAATTCATGAGAGTAAAAAAAAATTTTTTAAGACATTTACTTGAACTTATATCAAAAGAAATGTGTATCAAACTTTCACAAAATAAGGTTGATCGCTTCTTAAAACCCCGTCTACCTTCAAGTGCTACTTGTTCAACAGATCCAGGATCATCCAGTTCGCTTCCAGTTTGGTTGATTTTTAAATCATAATTACAGATTTGTAATCAACACACTGCCTAATCTAATACTTACATAAGATTTATCTGCTCCAGGTAGAATTTATATATGATTTTATAAATACCCTTGTGGTTTATCTGGAATTTTGGTAATCCAAACTATCTACCTCACCTCCCCATTTAATCTGGATTAATGAAGTTTAACTGTAACTACCATATTTGGTCAAAATTTTGTCTTTAAGTTCAAAAGATAATATACATACATCACAATGTGTAATTTAAAAAAAAGTTTAGTGATAATTAATCTATTATGTAAATTGCAGATATACAGTATAGTCCCTAGAGTAGGGGTTGGAAACCTTTTTGGGCCCCCAATCGACTTATATATCTATCAAAGGTACCGCAATCACCCTTGGTTTCTCCGCTCTCCATTTAACTATTTTTTTTTATAAATTTTACGGTTACTCCTTAAATTCGATATTTCCTCCTCATACTTCTGTCCTTCTCTTTATTGAATACTCTGTTTACCTTAAAAAGTAGCAGTCATACCTTGACGGATTATACTATGTCCCTATCTTATAAGCTGTACCATAGTGGAATATTGCAAGGTAAGCTTGCTTTTCCATGACAATATAGTTTTCTTTTGCCGACCCCTGCCCTAGAGCCTACTATTTTGTTTTTATTCAGAAAGTGGATGTTAAAATCTCAAATAAATAAAATAAATGAATTGAATTCACTATCCCACAGTGTCACCTAAAATGGTGTTTGGTCTCCATGGCTACGACAACTCGGAGCCGAATATGCGGCCATTCTTTCTTTCATGGGGCCCATGCATCAAGAAGAATTATGTGGTATCTCCATTCAACACTATTGATCTGTACTCGCTGTTCAGTAAAATATTGGAACTCACGCCGCCAAAGACAAATGGAACTGGCATTTATGTCGAGGCTATTCTTAAGACCAAGACATAATGACCTTTAGAGGGGGATATTCATCTTTTCTTCAACTTTTTTTCTAGTATTATATCAAATATTAACTCTTATCTATTCTATTTCCCATTTTAGGAAATTCTGTTTCATGTTCCACACTTTATCCTCATGAGATCTAATAGAATGAAAACTAGGTCAAGGGATTTTCTCCAAGCGGCAACTATTACCTCTTTGTCCAGTAGAAGCAATGTATTAGTTCCCTTTTATATGTTCCTATCCAACTTTCCTGTGCCTTCTCCCAAATATAACAAAATGTACCTCAAATAGTGAATACACAGTCAACTCTGGTTTTAGTGAACTCGGCTGTAGCGAACATTCGGCTACAGTGAACCTAATTCATTGGCCCCAACCCACATATATTTCAATGTGTGTTAAAAATTTGTATATGAAGAACTCTCAACTTTGGTTCTAATGAACAGAAAAATTGAAACTTTCAATAATAAATGTCATTCTAACATCATACTTAATTAACAACATAACTTGTTGGTTGTTTGAAATTGAAGACACTAATTCTCTGAGTTCTTGTTTAGGTATCACAAAGCTTGACTGAAAGTACGGACGGGGGAGTGGGAGAGGGGAAGTGTTGAGCTTAAACAGTCACTGTACTCATTGACCTTGAGTAAGTTTTAATACCTTTGTCTGCGGCAAGTAAAGGAAGACAATCTTCTGAGTTGAATTAACACGACAGGAGTTACAGGACAGTGAATGGCAGTCTGTGGCCATCTAGTGATTGTTTTCACTAATCCCTTTCTTCGAGAATCTACAGGGTATATGAAACTAAAAAAAAAAAACTTTTATACTCAGTTTAGTTTTTTGGATGCATGGCACAGACTCAACAGAAGGACCTGTAAAAAATATTAATTAAAATAGTATACAGTAAACAACAGCATATAACAGATTTTTTTAAAGATTAATTAATAGATTTCAATAAAGAGTGATTGTATTTGAACTCTTGTTTGGTTTGTCACTAAATCACTACTTTCGGATTTAAAAAAATAAAAATCTGTTTTAGTGAACTTTGGACAAACTATCTGAGTCTGTAGATGTTCATTATGACCAAAGTTGACTGTATATGTTTTCCTTTAAGACTTCATAATTGATTAGTTAATACTTTTATTACCTCAGATAAATGTGAATATGATGTCCTAAGGTAATTTGTGTATGTTAAGGATGGGGCATTTATGGTATTTGAAATTCAAGAATTCAAAAAAATTGTCAAATTTGGGTTAAACATTTTTTTTTTAATGTTGGAGCTTTAGAGTTATCATGTTGCTTATTAGTAATTTAGTATAACATGACAACTTTAACAAAAAAGAAATTTGTTTGGTCATATTTTATACAGCAACTTAAGAAATGAGGCGAACAAAATCAGGCTGAGACAAGATAAGAGACAACTATCAACGTGGGAAAGAATCTTGTTTACCAAGTTTTTTGAAATTTTGATTCAAATTTTCAGACTTTAAGTAATTTAGATTTGACCCAACTCTTCTATCTATGTTACTGAATTTTTGGTGGATCATTGTTTTTCAGGGTGAGACATCCCCGCCAGGTATCTTTGGGAGTAGAGCACTACACTACCCCTTTCTTTAAGGGCTGTTTGTTTGAATCTCGAGTCCAGATAGCATGCAATTTCAAAATGTTTAATTTGATTTCAGAAAAGTTACATTCAATTAGCTCTTTTTATTTTTAAAACTTTAATAATATCTTGTATCATATTATTTGATATTGACCCGTGGACACGATAATTGAAGCCAGGACCTTTTGCTTAGTACGCCAATGCTCTAACCACTGAGCTCTTAAGGAGTAGTCCCTTTCCAAGGGTAATTCTTCAATCATATTTTAAGGCAGTCTGTGTGGAAATCGATAGCTGCAGTATGATCATTTAAGATTACAAGCTATCAGATAAAGCAGCCACCTTTGACTTGGGAGGGCTTCATGCTACCAACTGTACGAATGCACATATAATGTTGGATTAAATAGCCAAGCTATTATCTTAGTTAATTACGGTTATAGCAGCATCTGGATATCATATTATTTAAATTAACAAACATAACACCTTGGATATTAAATTCATCATAATATCTTGCATCTCTTTAATTAAATCCTAGTTTTTGGTTTTGAGGTATTTTGTCATATTTTGAAGAAGGTAAAGGTGGCTAAAAACAAAAGAAAACAAACACATTATGGCTTTTACAATGAGGAGAACACAGTTCACACTTTACACTGCTGCCAATAGACAAAGAGGTAATGCAAGCAAGCAAACAATAGCATGCTCTGATGCACCCTGAAGGGGAGCACAAGAGCAAATTCCAACACGTACCGACCAATTGGTCACTGACCAAAGTTGACTGTATATGTTTTCCTTTAAGACTTCATAATTGATTAGTTAATACTTTTATTACCTCAGATAAATGTGAATATGCTGTCCTAAGGTAATTTGTGTATGTTAAGGATGGGGCCTTTATGGTATTTGAAATTCAAGAATTCAAAAAAATTGTCAAATTTGGGATAAACATTTTTTTTTTATGTTGGAGGTTTAGAGTTATTATGTTGCTTATTAGTAATTTAATATAACGTGACAACTTTAACAAAAAAGGAATTTGTTTGGTTATTTTTTCTACAGCAACTAAAGAAATGAGGCGAACAAAATCAGGCTGAGACAAGATAAGAGACAACTATCAATGTGGGAAAGTATCTTGTTTCCCATGTTTTTTGGGATTTTGATTCAAATTTTCAGACTTTAAGTAATTTAGATTTGACCCAACTCTTATATCTATGTTACTGAATTTTTGGTGGAGTAGAACACTACCCCTTTCTTTAAGGGCCGTTTGTTTGAATCTCGAGTTCAGATAGCATGCAATTTCAGAATGTTTAGTTTGATTTCAGAAAAGTTACATTCAATTAGCTCTTTTTATTTTTAAAACTTTAATAATATCCTGTATCATATTATTTGATATTGACCCGTGGACACGAGAATTGAAGCCAGGACCTTTTGCTTAGTACGCCAATGCTCTAACCATTGAGCTCTTAAGGAGTAGTCCCTTTCCAAGGGTAATTCTTCAATCATATTTTAAGGCAGTCTGTGTGGAATTCGATAGCTGCAGTATGATCATTTATGATTACAAGCCATCAGATAAAGCAGCCACCTTTGACTTGGGAGGGCTTCATGCTACCAACTGTACGAATGCACATATAATGATGGATTAAATAGCCAAGCTATTATCTTAGTTAATTATGGTTATAACAGCATCTGGATATCATATTATTTAAATTAACAAACATAACACCTTGGATATTAAATTCATCATAATATCTTACATCTCTTTAATTAAATCCTAGTTTTTGGTTTTGAGGTATTTTGTCATATTTTGAAGAAGGTAAAGGTGTCTAAAAACAAAAGAAAACAAACACATGATGGCTTTTACAATGAGGATAACACAGTTCACACTTTACACTGCTGCCAATAGAGAAAGAGGTAATGGCTGCCTTGGGAAGAAATCCCTTGATCTAAGTTTCATTCTGTTAAAACTCATCAGGAGGGTGTGTGAAATGTCACTTCCTTCCAAATATAGTGACAATTAATATCTTAGTAATCTTGGAAATCAATTCTACGAACTAGCTGGAAAAATTATCCATTTAAAGACCTCGTGTTTAATGTTTTATTTATTTATCAGCAACATTTATAACATTTAGTAATGGCAAGATATACAATATTTTCCAAATCGAATAAAAACAATTTTTTTACACATACATATTGACTATGTTGTTTAATAGCTTACATTAAATCATATTACTTTTTGAATACTTAATTAACCCCAGAAGTCATATTTACATAAATTGAGTTATTATATATTTTGAAGTGATTTATATAAAATTGGTATTGTAAGAGTTTATAAATTTATTTCCAAAATACTTATATATGTCTGATTTCAATATTATAAAAGCAGATTTTGTAATATGTTATTGGATCTAATCAACAACCAATATTGTTTAAAAAGGAGGTGGCCCAATGGCTAAATAATTTTTTAATAAAGCAAATTTATAAAACGAAACTACTAAGAGTAAATTTGATGAAGAAAGCTTACCTAAAGAAAGAGGAAAAATGTGGGAAGAGTCCAATGCACAAAGGTGACATCTTCTTCCTTTCTTCGTTCTTCTATAATAGAAATAGTCACACACACATTTTAACACAAATAGAATAATATTTTGGCATTGTTGCCTTTACTCTCTCTTATCTCTCTGTCTTTGATAAACTTTGTGTTTGATAAAGGCAACAATGCCGAAATATTGCTCTACTTGTGTTAAAATGTGTGTGAATACTTCTACTATAGAAGACAGAAGAAAGGAAGATGTCACCTTTATGCCAAACTCTTCTCCTGCCCCTTAATACTATTGTTAATAATGTATTTTGTATTAATTTTTAATTTTTAAGTACATTTATTGGGGTCTTGAACAATTTATAACATCTACAACCCTGATTATGTTCTAAAAAAAATTAAATTGATTCAAAGTGTGACATTTATTTCCATGACATATACCATACCATGTTTCTGTACATTCAGTGACAAATTTTACCGAATCTTACTAAACTGATTCTGGGTCTTATCTGGCATGCTGTATTATTCAAGGGATGTGTTTATTTTATTTATAATGTGTTATTAAAATAAATACTGCCATTGTAATTCCCCAATGATGCCAAGATATTTGTCAAATAATCCCTATACTTATATATTACCTAGCTATATAATAAGGTCTAACTCACTGTGCCATTCAAGCATACGAAGACGAGGGAAGCAACGAGAGATGAAAATGGAAGGGAAGAGGTGGAATATATTAAAAGTCAGGGTGTGTGAGGCTTCAAAATCTTTAAATGGCTTAAACTTTGCTTTGAAAAAAGATGCCAATTTTGACAATCAATGGTGCAGCTTATAAGATAGGACCATAATGGAGCGTGTCAAGGTAAGATGCGTCCCTAGATCAAAAAAATATCTAACAGTTCTGTTAGACCCGAGCAACTTTTTTTAAATAACAGCTCGGAACAATACCACACAAAAATTAAAGTGTATTTTTTTTCATTTTGTTATTAAATAACCACAATTACTTACTAATGGGATATGTGCACCTGTTGGGCACTGAAAACTATCTGTTTAAAATATCCTCCAAGGTGTCGCGGCATACACTTTGAGAACCGCTGCTCTAAGATTTCACTGTAAATGGAGTGTACACTACAAATTACCTTAATGTGTGTGTTTAGTGGTTAAATTAGGCGAGTTTTCACAATTGACTTGGTACCGAGTGTTTTCAACCAAGTGGTTCTGACCAAGCTGGAGCATGAACATGATTTAGAGATGTTTTTCTCAAACAAAAATTGTGATTGGTGTTGAGTAGATCTTACAGCCAAATCGACGAAAAATTGGTTATTTAATTTTATTCTTAGTTAGATTAGTGCTTATTTTGACTAGTCCTAATATATACACACCATGTCAAGCTAAATCTATCTTCCCAAAAATATCCTTAAGAAAACATGAAGCATGATTGTATGTAATATTAAATAGCCCTTGATCATACTGTACCTACTTTCTTTTATCCATAACTCAACTGTTTTTAAGAACCTACTTACAGTCATGTATTTATAGCTAGAAATTGCTGTTCATTTTAATTTACAAAACTTAAAATCCATTGACTATGAAGTTATACTCTTTTAAATTTAACATAATAAGTAAAGCTGTTTTGAAATTGGAGCACAAATTCTCAGCTCAGTGGTCGTAACCAGTGTTTAGTCTGGCCAAGAAAAGCGGTACCAAACACCGAGCTCTGGTATTGTCTTGATCTTAAACATTTTGTAAACATTGATACAAGGTCAACCTTGAAAACACACCTAATGGCTTAATGTTTATGATCAAAGCACACAATTAAAAGTTTTTATTACCGAGACAATAACAATATGAGGTTTTCTATTACTTTTCTTAGTGAACTAAATATCTCAGTTTCAACCATTGACGTTAGAATTGTGTACCAATTATAAAACATGCTGGATTTTAACATACAATTTTGTTCTGACTGGATATTAACGATGGATATAGACCTATGATATATATCAAAATGATGGATAGCAATTGATGGTTAGAAATCTGTAAGTGGCATCTATTACAGATATGTAAAACCATAAAACAAGATTATCACACATTAACATTACTTCTCCTTATAACACATCTTATCTTTAAATATGTTTTGTAATTTTTTTTAAACTAATCTTGTTTATTTAGAGTTCTTATAATTTGTGGAAGTTACCTAAAAAAAACACGTTAAATTATAAATAAAATAAATACGGCACAATTTGATCTAGGCCACAGACAAGTAAGAAACAGACTCTCAACCTTACAGGGGTTTTGCTGCGCTCCTTTTGCCAGCTTGAGTCCTTCAACACGGTGCTTTGCTAGTGTCACTGCTGGGTGACGATAGGACTGAACACAGCGAACCTAGTGGTGAAGGCCTCAAGCTGCCAAAAGGAGCGCAACCATTTTAACCTGGAGGTTGATATATTATTTATTTGATCTGGGCTACATACTCCTAGGTATTCTCCATCGATTCACAGTACATGTACTAACCTACCAGCTGTTATATCAAATCTACCCCAATCAACAACCTTGTTAATGAAACAAACTCAAGTCATTTTAGTCCTTCGGCTTGGTCAGAACCAATTGGTAAATAACACTCGAAACCAAGACGTAGGTAGTCATTTAAAAAAAAACTTATTAATAGGAAATAAATAAAAGTAATTGAATTGTATGTTGTGATAAAAACTTGATTTGTCAGCTTATAATTAGTACAAACAGTTGTACACAGAAGTTTTTTAAATTATTTTGTTATATAAATAAGCACAATTATTTTTTCAATCATTCAACTATAAATAAACTATATTCAAACTTTCATTCAGCTTTGTTTCGAATTTAAAAAGTGGACTTATTGGATATTATAGGTATGTGATACGGAATAAGGAGAAACATTGAAGTCGATAAATACCTGTACACACGGATTACAGTAATTTAATTTTATTTCATGGAGTGTAAACAAATAGTTATTATTACTAATGTATTTTACAAACAGCTACAGGACCAAAATGATTGCATTAAAATCTTTAAATCTTATATTTTCCTCAAATCACACAGCATTCAGCATAAAACAGGTTTTCTTTGTATGCTGGCCAACCGTGGTTAATTCGTCCGTGTCTAAATTCAGAACTATAGATTGTGTACAAGGGGCTGAAGAATAACTTTTTACTTTTGAAAGATAACATGAAACTGGTTTAGATTTTTTTTTTTACTTCTTTTACTAGAAAATAGAAAAGATTTATAAACAGTTCATATTTATTAGATCTTTTTTATGTTATGTGTTTTAAGTTAATCTGACTTAGTAGTACATAGGCTACATAGGCTGCCTAAAAGTCCGCCCTATTATATAACTAATTAAAAAATAAGAAAACAAAACATATCTTTTTTAATATTATGATTGTTTTAACTTGGCCATGAAACAGCAATGTAAATGTTTTTTGGAATAGTTGGCCCTGTTTGTGCATTTTTGTATAGTGTGGACTTAAGCCTGCTAGCTGACCCATCTTGTATCGCTACTTCCTAAACACACCTGTACACAGGCACATTACTTGAGTGACTAGGTCGTTGTTTACACCACTTATAAATGAAAATAAATGACAATGTACTTATTATTGAGCTTACTGCTTGTCATTGCTGCTCAAATGCTTGAAACTAATGATCAGCAAGTGTATGCTTATCATTTTTTTTAAATATATTAGATATTCTACATTTCAGAAACTATATACTGATAGTTTTAAACGTAAACATCATGTTTAGCATAACTACTAGGTGTGTGTAAATATGTGTGTTTTTACTTTTATTTGTGCTCTTTCCTAACATTATATATATTACAAATTGTTTTTGCTCAATGCACTTTATTCCATACATATAATTTGCAAAGTTTGTTATCAGATAAGATTTAGTACCAACTACATGACATAATTCAAGTATGAATCTATAGTCTTTGAACTATACAATCCATTGTTGTGGGGACTGTGGTTCAAGCCCGGGTAGGAGCAAGAATTTTGTTATTAATAAATAATAATAAAATACTTGATGCCAGAACAAAAGGTTTAGTTCACACATTTATAGTTGCATAGTTTACAGTGATGTAAATCAAAAACTTGTGGTTCTCAATGTCAGACTTGTCTGGTCTCTGCTGGTGAGATTGATCCTGGCCTAGGGTGTATTTTTTATAAATACTTTTCCACTATCTCTTCAAGCAAATATGGGTGCATTCCATTAAATTTTATCTTCCTCATTCTTACTCCATCCCAGAAAAGCATTAACACATTGTGCAAAACAAAATAAATTTAACTTTCAAAAAGTGAAAGATTGCTCCAACATTGTAATTTGTGGTGAGGTATTGATCAACAGGATTAAATATTACATGTAACAATTTAATGTGTATACATTATTTTGCTATATGAAACCAAGTTATGAATTAAACAAACTAGCTTGGTGGTAGTTGATACACATATTAATACCAAATAGTGTATATTTATTAATTGGTCAGCACTAACGCTCCAAAAATAAATGTGCAGAGTTTGTGTGAACAATGCTTCTCTTTCGACATAGCCACAGTTGTTCCCTCTTCACTGGCTCACTTGCCCAGCTTGGGCCCTCCAGACGACAACATCCTGCTTTCAACCTCGGTACTCAGTACCACATGACAGGCGCAGCAAGATGGGAACCAAAAGTCATCTTGCGTAGGGGAACCGTCTCCTTCCAGCGACAACATCTTGCGGATGACATACTTTTGACGGCATGACGTGACATAGCCGATAGGGAATCCCTGTGTCATGGAACATGGGTTGTCGGGTTTCCTAGGGCACAAACAGTTTACAATATATGAACATTTGAACCAGGCTGCTAATTTATAAACTACAGGCTGAATACCTGGTGTAACTAGAACAAAGAGTCATAAAGTAACTTTACTTCACAGAAGTCGTTACATATTTTTAGGTTCTACATGTTTTAAAATATCAAACATATATTGACAATATACTGTAAGGAGTACACAGTTTATTTATGTTTCTGCCACCAAATGAAAATGTAACAACATACAAGCTACCCCTGATATATTCTTGAATTTAGTAATCTTGATTGGTTTTTAGTTCAAAGATTTTTCAAGGCTTACACTTCTTATATGTAAATATCACTAGTGTTGAAAAGGTAGGTGAAACCCAATGTCACAATCTTCTATGACACTTAGAACACTAACTAAAGTAGTTTATTATTTTTATTATTTTGACTTTACATTAGTTATTTTAACAAATTTATTAATTTTAATATAGTAACTTGTAGGTGAACTGGCGGTCTAGGGGTAAGGTGTCAGACTTCTGTGCTGGCGGCCGGGGTTCAATCCCAGTTCCCGGCACAGATTTATCTGATTATCAAACCCCTCCTTCACCTCTGACAAGTACATCTTGTGAATGTGGGGAATGCCAGGCCTCCACAGTGGTTCGGATTCCACGTTAAACTGTAGGTCCTCCATTTCATCTCACAATAAACCTACCATTACACATTAGCATAAGTGAGTATAACCCGAATGGGTAGTAAGACGCGGTGCTAATAATAATTATAATATTTTCTCTATTTCTATTTAAGTTACTATATTATTATTATTATCTTTCCTTCAATGTTTTTTTTAACTACAAACGCCTTGTCATGGCCTAAAACACTGTTTCTTTACCAACAAGTGGCGCTAAATTCACTGTAGAAAGTTGTGTGTGGGGAACAGCATCAAAAACTTGGTTTCTCTTAGAACATGTCAGCTTCGACTCCTGTTCAAAAGTATAAAAAAAATCCAGGGTCGACAAAAACTAAACTTTACCAATAAAAATCACAAATTAAAATATATGTTTATGTTCAATCACTACCATCTTGTGCTCTTATGAACACACTGTCAGCCCTGAAAGATAGAAGTCTTACCTTGACAGATTACACTATGGCTCTAACTTATAAGCTGCACCATAGTTCAGGGGTGGGCAGCCTACAGCACATGTGCCAAGAGTGGCATGCTGAGCCGTTTGAATAAAAATCAATGTAAAAACTTCATTTTTAATTAAAACTATTTATGTGACTAATAATTTTAATAACATCTTTTATGTTTAAGTGGTTCAATTGATTTGTTTCAAAATACTGTTCTCAAAACTTAAATTTTGCTAAATACATTTATAATTTTTGAATTTATTCTGATTTCTATTAGAATATTAAATATTCAAGAAACCGTAGTTATTTCATATATTTGATTTAGAAACATGTTTTCACATTTAAATTTTACAAGATCAACTTAATTTGTTTTAATAGTTGTACTACCCGCCTCGGTGGCGTAGTTGGCTAATGCGCTTGTCGTGTTGAGCTCGACTGTTGAGGACAGGGAGATCGAGGTTCGAATCTCGGTCGGGTGAACTGGCAGTGGTTTTTCCTAAATGGTTTCCACTCTCCCTCCACGCAAATGCGGGTTCTCTCCCTCTAATTCAACCTTCCCAATTCCTAATCCATTAGAGTAATTAGTACTTAAAGCGTATAACCTGAACGGGTAGTAAGACGCAGTGCTAAATAATATTATTATTATTATTAATAGTTGTACTAGTTAACTAGTATAAAATATAAACGCTGATATTACATTGGCACAACATTACTGAAAGGTTGCCGACTCCTGTCATAGTGGAAAAATGTAAGCTAAGCTTACCTTATAGGGTAGACAAAGGGTATATCACAAATTAATTTTTGCATGAAAAAAAAAATTAATACTTAAATTTATAAATTATGTGGCATATTTTTTCTAGCATTCTTTTAATATTCAAACGGTGACCTGGTGGTCTAGGGGTAAGGTGTCAGACTTCTGTGCTGGCGGCCGGGGTTCCAATCCTCGGTCCTGGCACAGATTTATCTGATTACCAAACCCCTCCTTCACCTCTGACAAAACATCTTGTGAATGTGGGTAATGCCAGGCCTCCACCGTGGTTCGGGTTCCACGTTAAACTGTAGGTCCTTCATTTCATCTCACAATCACCTTACCATTACACATTAGCGTAAGTGCTTATAACCCGATCGGGTAGTAAGACGCGGTGCTAATAATAATAATAATAATATTCAAACGTTTGTTTGACTTTGGAAATCTCTCATTAGATTCAACTTTGCTTTCGAATTAAAAAAGTGAACTTCGTACATCCTTATATTTTGAAGTCCAATATATTTAGGAAATCACATTATTATAAATAATCTAGGGGTGCTAAAAAAGAAACCAAAAAGCCAAAATGTGACACTGACAAAAATTGTATGAAAAAAAAACTTACTCGCAAATTTCAACCCGAACCCCTTGTTTAATTTCTTCGGTGTTGGCGATGAACATCCATCTTTTGTCTTTCGTCATGCCCACTTTAGGGAAAACAACTTCTTCCTGAATTGACAGTGTTTAACAGAAAAAATGTTAATAAACACATTTTTTTGTGACCATCTAGATAAGAGGACATTTAATTCGTAATGCAAAATAAAGATTTATTCACATGTTTACTAAAAATAGTGAGCATAGCGGTGGCAATCATTACAATTGTATGGACCCATGATGCTCTGCACTGTCAACTAGAAACATCTGATGGCAAACAAGTGTTGTTTTTTGAGGAGATTAACAGATGTTTTAGGTTCGTATCACCGTTAAATTTGCTGTGTTTCTTGATAATATCACATTGCACTCCTGGAATACAATTATATTTGTGTAGAGTGGTTCTTGAATGCAGATTTACAAAATGCTAAATATTTCAACCCGCTCTGAGCAGTGAAATCTTGTGATTGGTTTGGAATCTGTCACATTAGCACATTTCTGTTCTCTATTGGCTAAGGGTCAGGGAGTTATATGAGCACATTTTACTCGCTCCAAATTCTTTGGATCATTACATAATGCCAGTTTTTATATGCAGCCAAATTATAAAATTTAATTTACCTTTATCTTATAAGCAAAATATTTTATATAAGTTTTTGAGTCTGTTAATTTGGTAGAAGTATAATGTGGACTGTGTACCAAACTGAAAACAACCCTTAAATAGTTTCTAGGGACACCCAATGGTCTAACATTTGATAGTGGAGGAACCTCACAACTCTTATTCTTACAAAGCTTTGTTCAAAACAAATAACTTACACCAGTACTGTCACCACTGTTTAAATCTCAAAAAGGGCCTAAAATGTATCAATGTGGAATTAATTACATAGGTACTAAACTGGTGATCTGGTCACTGTGATTGTTCTAGAACCATGTTATGATTGATTACCTGCTAATAGCTTCTACAGGAAAAAATAAATAAAAACCGATGACACAAGAAATTCACATAATTAATCAAAGATAACTATTTTAAGCACCATCTATGGCGGAGCCATAGGAATAGGTATAACCATCTTCCTGAATTTTTTTTTATAAAAAATGTAAAAATTTAATATTTCTGTTGACAATTCAGCTCTGATATTTTAAACTTCAAAGATACTCCTCAAATAGCTTATAATCTTGTTTTGTGGTCATAATAACAATGGCTGCATTTGTTTGAGGAAGGATAAATCTGGTTTCCAATACCTGAGGTAATTTAAAACTTATATATATACATATTTGGTCAAAATGTAAGGTTGTTTATGGCATAAAACGTTTTTAGTATCTTCATTTTGAGATATTTATATTTGGAAATAACAAACCTCTTTAAATATTACTTAAATGGTCATATGGAGTCTTATTTGGGGGTAAGGGGGTTTAAATAGCAAGTTTATGACATTATGTTATGAGTTATGACTTACTAATAAACACTAAGAAATAAGTTATTTTATACAATAGTGGGGTAATTTTACTTGTGTGAGAGGTAAAGGGGTACTTTCCAGCCTCCTCTCCAAGTTGATGTTAAAAAGCTGGATGCTCCTAGAAGCTATTTGTAGTTAACATAGTGGGGCTTTTTTTTTTAATTATTATCTTATAAAGGCAATTTAAAATAAGGTTCCTCCCTATATTTTTGAGATTTAAAAAACTCTTAGAGGCTATTTAGAGAAGTCTCCTTTGTCAAATGTTTGAAAATTGAATCCCTCTAAAAGATATTTTAAGAAGTACTCACCAAAATTTATTTGGAATTTGGATGCCCCTAGAAGCTATTTAGAATATCCTCGCCTAGTTCTTTTATTTCTATTTAGATGTCTTCCATTCTTACTTTCTTGCTCTATGACATTTGTAACCCAAAGGTGTATTGCCACACTTTCAAAAGCATGTTTCACCTATCCCTATCTTGAACTAGTTATATTCAGTCCACCTCATTACACCCCACCCCTATCTCGAGCTGGTTCTATTCAGTCTCACCTCATTACACCCCACCCCTATCTTGAGCTAGTTCTATCCAGTCCACCTCATTACACCCTAGCCATATCCTGAGCTAGTTCTATTCAGTCCACCTCATTACACCCTAGCCATATCTTGAGCTAGTTCTATCCAGTCCACCTCATTACACCCTAGCCATATCTTGAGCTAGTTCTATCCAGTCCACCTCATTACACCCCACCCCTATCTTGAGCTAGTTCTATCCAGTCCACCTCATTACACCCCACCCCTATCCTGAGCTAGTTCTAGCCAGTCCACCTCCTTACACCCTCTCTCTTTCAGGTCCATTTTAATGTTATCCTCCCATCTACATCTAGGTATTCCTCTTCCCAATGGTCTCTTTCCATTTGATTTGACAGCCAGTACTCTGAATAAGGTTCTAGACTTTCCCATTCGCGCTGCGTGTACTGCCCACTGATAATATATGAGACTTGACTATCCCAACAATGTGTTGTGATGAGTACAGGGTATGCACGATCTCATCAAAATGTAACCTCCTCCACTCCCCAATATCTTCGCCTTGATTCAAACACCCTAAATTTATTTTCATCTCATAAGATAAAGAGACCATGTTTCTTAGAGAACAATCGGTAAAATTATTGTTTTGTATATTCTGAGATTTACATTCCTGGACAGCAGGTGAGTTGTCAACTACTTACTGACCCAGTAATGGCATGCATTTCCCGACTACTCTTTTCCTAATTTCCATTCTAATATTATCATTTAACTATTGCAATTTGCCCACAATCTATAAGTTGGCACCTCTAAGACCAAATTTTAATACTTCTCACCCGATAGCGACAGAGTTCTTGCTCTTCTCCGAACCTCATCTTGATATCTTCTATAGGGTCTAGCTGGTCAGAGAACTGAAATCGAATTACAGTATTGTCAGGAATACATTTTTAAAAGCTTTTCAGCTTCCATAATTATTTTTGCATTCTTAAAATGTGATATAGTTTTTTTTTTATTCTATAGATGGATAAATTACATGAATATTTAGTACCACTTTTAAGTAAAATACTTTTTCACACTATATCATAAATGTAAAAAAATAGTTTGGATGCAACAAATTAATTTTCTTATAGGAATCTTTTCTGTTTGTTTATAAGATAAAAAAAAATGAATGGTCTTAAGTCTTCAGATCTAGCCAAAATAATAGTGTAAATAACCATATAGTAAGCTTATGTGGGACTGCATTTAAAAGTTTAAAAATTGTGAATTAATTTTATTTTGCACAATTTCTTGCTAATTAGTCTAGTTATGCACTACAATATTACACTAATGGAGTAGAGGTGAATGTAAGCTCATGTG
This sequence comes from Timema shepardi, assembly GCA_902151425.1. NCBI lineage: Eukaryota > Metazoa > Arthropoda > Insecta > Phasmatodea > Timematidae > Timema > Timema shepardi. The sequence goes on along the minus strand of CABFVX010003486.1, from coordinate 39,289 downwards.
TTTGGAAGGAGAGTGGGAAACCACCCTTAGTACACCAGGCCTGAATTCTAACCTTCCCGTCACTGGCAAACCAGACTTGTTGAGCTTGAAGTTTATTCTATGTGCCCATTGGTGCGGTTTTTAACAAAACATACTTAAGAAAGGATAAAGTTTGAACCATTAAAATTGTCTGTATTCAGGAGTGTTGCCAGGGTGTGCAGTCCTTGTACAAACTGTGTCTGGCCAGTATAGCTATAAACAGTTCCATGTGAGGTTGTATCAAGAGCAGAGCATGGGCTCTATCACATGATAGATGAGTTTTAACAAGCTCTACACACATCACACCTCCACTGAATTATTGTACTAACCACATCATTTCCAAATAATTCTTTGTAAACTTTTGCCTCCTTCTTTAGAATTTTTTTAAGATGAGCACTGAAAAGAAAAGAAACATTTTCATGAAATTAATATAGTTTATTGTTTAAATTATATTGATTTTCTTATAATAAAACAAGATTACATCCTAAGTAGTTTAATTATTTAAAATACGTAACATTGATAAATTCACTGTAAAAAATGAAATCATTACGTTATGAAATGTTAGTTGACAAGACCAGTAGTGTGTATACATCTCTATATTTGATTTTTACTTAGGGCTCATCCATAAAACAACTAACGCTTGGGGGGTACGGGAGGAACCTAATGTCTGTTGGTATAGCAATTTAACATTTATTCATTATTTATGCATATGTTGATAATTCTGTTTATAGTATGTTCTTGCCTGATATGTATTTAGTTTTTTGTTAGTTTATATTAATATTTCGGTTAATAAACTACTTTTCAATTCGGTAATGTTTGATGTTCATAGAGTAAACGTTATAAAAACCTGTGGTGGCACGTTTTCAGGTTATGGGCCCAGAGTCCTTTAAAACAAATGAACATTTATTATTGTTTGTGTTCATCGAGAATCGACATTAACATTAACCTCTAGAAGATTTAGCCTAGAAGAAGCCTTGTTACCCACCATGACAGATGAAGAAAACTATCGTGTTCCATTATTTGATGGTTCAAACTTCAATAGCTAGAAGTTTAGACTGGAAACACTGCTTGATGAACTCAATTTGCTGGAAGTAGTTCAAAGTGATTACCGAACAAAAGTAATTTTCAATGAAGCTGATAGTTCTGAAATATCGAATAAGTAGACAAAAGAACTTACGGAGTGGAAGAAAAAAGATCGAAAATGCAAGTCTCAATTAGTCCAGAAACTTTCAGACAACGTTCTTGAATGTGCCAAAGATAAAGAATCTGCATTTCAGATATGGCTTTCCTTTATGAATACCTATGCAAGAAAAGGCATAGCTAACCAGTTACTTTTACGTAAAAGTCTTTTATTGATGAAGTGAAGTTCGATCCATCAAGAGAAACTCTGGAGGTACATTTTAATAGATTTGATAAATTGATTCGTGAATTACGGTCAACGGGTGCTACATTAGAGGAATTAGATATTGTCTGCCATCTTTTAATTACCATGCCGAACAAATACAATTTAGTTGTTACTGCTCTTGAGACTCTGTCCGAAAAATTGACATTGAGCTTTGTAAAGAATAGGTTATTAGATGAGGAACAGAAACAATTTTCGGAAGGTATAGTAGCAGAAGTCATAACCTCACATTACTTTATGACCCAAGCAAATCGGAAAACTGTACAGAACCATAAGAAACAGTCTTAATCTTTTTATCAACAAACTAGGCCTAATAAAAACACTCATCGAAGTCAACTTCAGTGCAAATTTTGTAAAAAAATGTGGACATATGATCTCTGAATGCCGTAAACTTAAGAAGAAACAGAGTGAAAATGAAAAGAAAGCCGAAGTTGAGGAAGCAGAGTTCAGTTTGGCAGGCAACACGTCCTTGGAACTGGATTCTGTTTTGTTTACATCCTGGTATCTAGACTCAGGAGCTTCAGAACACATTATCTGTGCTACTTATTGTCATCTTCTGACTAATATTCATAATCTCCCAAGTCCTGCGAATATCAAACTCACAAAATGAGGTGAAAATTTAAAAGCGACAGAAGTTGGTGATCTCTGTGCGTCTTTTGAGATGGATGGAAAAGTCAATGTGATAAAGCTGGGAAGTATTCTTATCATGCCTCGTCTACAACATAACCTCTTATCAGTCAGAAGGCTGGATTCCAATGGATGCAAGGTAATTTTTGAAGAAGGTGTAGCAAAACTTTTCAAGCATGATAAACTTGTAGCAGTTGCATCCGAGTCTGCCAAAATGTATTTAGTGACATTTTCTGTTCAAAATACCTGTGCCAATATTGCTGAGGTAGATTGTACAAATCTATGGCATAAACGACTGGCGCATATTGGCAATACCAGTTTGAAGTCTCTTAGTGAAATGGTTGATGGCATGAATGGTGTGAGTAAACAAAAACTTATAATGCCGAAATCTCCATGTGAGCACTGTATCCAAGGTAAAATGACTAAATTGCCCCATGTAAAAACTCGTTCAAGGGCTAAGCGCCCCTTGCAGCTTGTCCACAGTGATGTCATGGGTCCGATCAGTCCTACATCATATGACGGTAAGAGATATATACTTACCCTAATTGACGATTACAGTCACTTTACCTATGTGTACACGATCAAAGAAAAGTCAGAGGTATTCGAGTGTTTTAAGAAGTATGAAGCTCTAGCAACTGTTCACTTTAATGAAAGGATAAGCCGCTTCAGGTGTGATCGAGGTGGAGAATACTTATCTTCAGAGATGAGAAAATACTTTGAATTCAAAGGTATACAGTTTGAATATACTATCAGATATACACCCTCTCAAAACGGAGTAAGTGAACGCATGAATAGAACACTAATGGAGCGTGTGCGGTGCATGTTATTAAGCACAAATGTTTCGAAAGATCTCTGGTCAGAAGCTGTGATGACAGCAGTATATATTGTTAATAGAAGCCCAACAGTAGCCTTGGATTGTAAAACTCCTGCTGAGGTCTGGTATAGTCAACGTCCAAACTTGTCAAAATTGCGTGTTTTTGGCTGTGTTGGCTATGTGCGCATTCCTAATGAGCTACTTAAAGGGAAACTGAACAATCGTACCCAAAAGTGCATTATGGTTGGCTATTGCCCCAATGGTTATAGGATGTGGAACCCTATCACGAGAAAGATTGTTTTGGCATATGATGTGTTTTTTGATGAAAATGCCACTTGGAGTGGAGAAGATATGACGACATCCCCAGCAGTGAGAGCACCACTACTTTGTGAAACAGTTACAATTCCATCAGAAGGAAGCCTACCTTCAGGCGAAGCGAGTCATGAAGAGTTGGACAAAGAGACGCCTCCACTATCAGATGAAGGTGAACTTCGTCGTAGCTCACGCCCACGCATGAAACCAAGCTATTTGCAAGATTATGTAGCATTTGCTATGAATGCAGAAAGCTTTCTTGACAATTTGCCTCAAGATTTTGATGATGTCAAGGGTAGACCTGACGAGAGGAACTGGAGGCTAGCTATGGAAGAGGAAATGAATTCCCTCAAGAAAAATGACACCTGGGAACTGACTTCCCTACCCCCTGGTAGGAAAGCTATCTCCTGTCGCTGGGTCTTCAACATCAAGAGAGATCAAGATGGTAATAAAGATTGCTATAAGGCAAGGTTGGTGGTTAAAGGTTGTCAACAGAAGAAAGGTTTCGATTTTAGTGAGACTTATGCCCCAGTAGCACGTATGACTACTGTGAGAATGATGATAGCCATCATTAATCGAGAAGATTTACATGCATGTCAGATGGATGTGAAGAATGCATTTTTGCATGGAACCTTGTCCGAAGAAGTCTACATGCAACAACCCCCTGGTTTTTCAAATAATTTAGAACTTGTTTGCAAGCTCAAGAAATCATTGTATGGCCTCAAGCAGGCACCCAGAGAATGGAACAAGTGCCTTGACACTTTTCTTAGATCACTTGGTTTTCAACCAGTGCAGAATGATCCATGTCTGTACCTACATGTTGTCGGTGATACCAAGATCTACATACTGATTTTTGTTGACGATTTGATCATCAGCAGTACTCATATACAACCTCTAGAGAAGATCAAAGCTGCACTTCAAGCTAAATTTGACATGAAAGATCTGGGTAACTTACACTTTTTCCTTGGAATAAAAATTGAGAAAAGAAACGATGGTATATATCTTAGTCAACCATCTTATATCAAAAGACTTTTATGCAAATTTAACATGGAAAACTGCAAAATAGCTAAAACACCAATGGAGACAAAAAACCCTATTGAAGATGGAGGATCAACCTCTATAATTGGCATCAAGCCATCCAGAGAGCTCATAGGCAGTTTGATGCACTTAATGTTATGCACCAGACCTGACCTGAGTTTTTCTGTCAATTATTTCAGCAGATTTCAAAGCTCTGCAACTAACACTCATTGGGAGTCACTGAAGCGCATTCTTCGCTATTTACAAGCAACTTCACACCTAGCTCTGCACTTTCCTAAAGAAGAAGGGACATCCCTAATTGAATATGCTGATGCAGATTGGGCCAACGATTCCAGTCATAAGTCAACATCTGGATTTCTTCTGAAAGTTTTTGGTTCAGCTGTATCTTGGACAACTAGAAAGCAACCCACTATAGCCTTGAGTACCTGTGAGGCAGAATTCATTTCTTTTGCCAATGCCTGTATTGATGTCCTGTGGCTACGCAGTCTACTCCTGGAGCTGGGAATCAACGCTGAGGTGCCCACCATATATGAGAACAACCAGCCTTCCATCACGTGTCTTGAGAAGTTGTGACCTACCCCCAACATTATCCCACACAAATAACACACAGAGGTAAGCACAAGAGAGTTTAAATTTATTTCGAGAATAATATGATACAGCTCAATGAGGGAGAGGCACATAAGAGTTATAGCGTTAAGCAAGGACATAAGTCAGATGGGCAACAACACACAAGGGTTACCGCCAGGGTTAGATGGGCAGTAAAATAATAACAAACAACAGACGGCTCCTTATTCTTAGACGTCCCAGAATGTCGTCATCAGAGAATGGCAATAAAAATCTAATAAATTGGTCTCCTCTTACACTATAATAAATGTCTTTCAACATCATAGGCAGAGAGCCAACACCCGCCCAAAATCCAAAACATTAGGTGTGTTAAGAGCTCAAGTACCTAACCTAAAAAACGATAGAGGCATTAATATAATACCTGACAAAATATAAAGTTCAAAGTCAAGTAAGAATACCTAAATGATTTAATAACAAACGGAGCGCCCTCCGTGGATATATGCACTGGGTGGCCCGCGGCCGCACATTTAATAACCATATAAATATAGACACAAGCAAAGAAACAACAATAAACTATCCTAACTTTAACAACCAACAAAGTGTCCGTACAGTAATTAATCTCTCCGCCGACTCGCGGCCCCACATTTAACCAACCTTGAAAGGAAAACAAGGCGGTAAATATAAACTATACTTACCCTTCTAAATAGCTCCTGATGGCAAAAAATAAAGTTAACATAACGTAGCTTTCCCAGGTTAGTTATACCAAATCACAAAACTTTCCGTGATGCGGAAATTCAAGGTACAAAAAATATTAATGGAGACAAAGGTTTTCCACAAGTTAACATTGCCTTATGGGCAAGGACCAAAATAACTGATCGCAGAAATATATATTAATCATAGCTATATATAAATATACTGAAGTCCGAGACATTGAATTTTGAAAGATTATTTTAAAGCCAAAGTGAATTTAGAAAAGAGTGACTAGCCAACATAATAGTTAGGCTATTTACCTTGTAAGCCCAGAGTGTAACGTGTAACTCTACTCTGGACTCCGACCATTATATACCCTACGCTAATCATGTGTTCTCAGTACGCGGAGTAAGGGGGTGGGGGGTGTTCCAGAACACACTCGAGAGCCTACGAGCATCGGTCACAAGCACAAGTTTTAGAATGTGCCTGGCAGCACGCGCAGCTCGCACTCATCAACGTTCGCTTGTCTGTTTGTTCACTTGGAAGAAGGGAAGGGGGAGAGGGCTCTCCCAACACGGCCAGCAGTGAGCCTCGAACTCTGGCTCAGTCGAATGTGGATTTTGTAGTGGAGTGCATCTCGGGTTTATTGTAGACGAGTCGGAACGAGTCATTTGGGGCTGGTTTAGTGAGTGATATAACTTCTTCTATGTCATGTTGTAACAAGGTTACAAAGTGTTAACACAAAAGATTGAAACATATAGATGTGAAGTATAATTTTGTAATGGAGTTAGTGTGTGATAAAGTTGTAAAGATTGAATATGTTCAAAGTGAATTTCAAATTGCTGACATTTTAACCAAAGCTTAAATGTTACTCGCGCTCTCTTATGCCTTAAACAACTATGTAAGTGGCTGGGATTGAATGCATCATAGATTATGTATTGCTCCTTGTTCCCAACATTTACCTCCTTTCACAGCCTTGTTTCTTGCACCCACTTTTAGGAATTATCCATGTTTAACACATTTGCCTCCTCTCAGTGCACATTTAAAGCATGTTAAATTGAGGCAAAGTGTTGATATAGCAATTTAACATTTATTCATTATTTATGCATATGTTGGTAATTATGTTTATAGTATGTTCTTGCCTGATATGTATTTAATTTTTATTAGTTCATATTAATATTTTGGTTAGTAAACTACTTTTCAATCCGGTAATATTTGATGTTCATAGAGTAAACGTTATAAAAACCTGTCGTGGCACGTTTTCAATGTCTACATACTGTTACATGGGTGGAGGGTGGGGTACATCAAAGTGTTACATAAAACAGATCTTATACTCAAATTCTAATGTTCAAAAATAATATTATTCATGTTTTCAACTCTGATAAACATACTTATAGATAACTTTCGAATATCTGTGGCGTAGAAAATGCAAGTTTAGCACTTACTTTTTGTCAATAAATATTTTGGATGTGTTTAGGTGTCATTGTCTGTCTGAAACTATGAATGTCAAGTACATTCAAAAACACAATTTCATGTGCATGACAGTGACATGTTTATACTCACCACACGTGTTTAAACTGGTCCAATCTACTGACCCCTCATGTGCTTTAAGTTGGATAGCAGCTGTCATTCAAAGCGGTCTTAATTTATAAGTGTAATTTAGATTCTTACGGCACCTTCTTTTACATAGGCTGTAAATAATCGCTTGTGTTTGTACAAAAACAAAAATAATTTCTTCAAAAAGAGAAGACTTGTTTATTGCTTGCGTATAAAAAGCGATATCGAGAAAACACCCGTGGAAGAGTTTCAAAAAGATGTAGTGAAATGGAAAGAAGCTAAAGTACATAATTTATCTCAAGGCAAGTTTTAGGAGTCCATCAATAGTGTTATTTCTTCGTACCAGCAGCATGTTGTGAAAAGTAAAGCTTCAAATATAATTAATTATACACAAAAAGTATGTGTATTTAAGCCTATACCTCTTCCCTTCTGATAAATTACTGTGTATGTAGGCTATATAAATGCAACTACTATACACCTGCTATGGTGGCTGCATTGTCTAAATTGTCATTCTATCAGTAGACTACACGGCCGATGTTGGGGAGATGGGATTTGATTACCAGTCAGGTCTGCTGAGGGTTGCTTTTTCTAAATGGTTTCCCACTCTCTCTCTTCATGCAAATGCTGGTAGATTTTTTTTTCTACCTTTTTAGTATACATTTTGTAGGGTGGTATAGTTAAATTGTAGTTATTCTAGTTATTTTTCATTATATTTATCTAATGGAGTTAAATGAATAAGGTAGAATTTTAGAGGTAATCTAGCCTCACTAACGTGGAGAGTATAAAACCATTTAGGAAAAGCCACTCTGAGTACACCCGACCGGTATTCGAACCCCGATCTCCACCTCATTGGCCATATAGTCTTTTTCGAGAGTGAAGCCAGGATGCAGGATCAATGTTTGAAGGAAGCATGAGTTTAGGTATTGATAAGTTAACTAAAGTAAAATTGTAGATTAGTCCCAAATATAATTTAGAAAAGTTGTATGCCTAGAATTGTCTAAATAACTCTCTATATGATGATAATATGACTATAAAAACAACAACGCAACAATGTCAAGCATCAAATGTGGGCACTCATCATGTAGCGCCACAACAGAAAAGGGCCATCCTACTCAGTACACAGAAGTGCATCTGGCTCTTACTCAGATTTCAAACCTGGCATCCATAACATAATATAGCAGAGGTTTTCCCTCATGAACCTGAGGAATTTGAGCTTGACGTATTTATGTCTGTATAAATAATAATACTCTCTGAAATAATTTATAATCAGGATTTAAATGGTAAGAAAAAAGTGTTGCATAGTTTATGGATGACCCCTTAAGAGGCCAAGATTGACATTTTGAGCAGTTGCACTAGAGGTGTTTGCCTCCCTCCAACCTATATGCTTTTATACCCTCTCTCCAGGTGAATGGTGAAGAATTACCTCAAAGTCCATCCTCTTGGAAGTCTTAAGGTTAATATTTTACTGGAGTATAGGCCTACTAATACAAAGTTTACAATAAACGTACCATTACATATTGTTCACACAAACCAAAACATATCCTTTTTATGAAACTGCATATGAATTTAAACAAGAGAAACAATTTTACCTGGGATAATTGTCTAGGTCCACACAGAATGTGGTCCCATTAGCGCAGGAGGGTTCCCCATTGGCCACATTTGGTATGAATTGTTTAGAGTCGGGGAATATGATTCCTTCGTCCAGCCTTGGTGGATCTGAGTACAATAACAAGATTCATAAAGAAAGGGCAGAGCTGTGCGCACAGATTTATCTAAAGGTGTATCACCATACAACTTTTTACAAGTCAAAATTAATACACTTTTGTAAACATTTACAAAAATTAGTCATATTTGTACTGTAGCTATCATATTTAAGATAATTTATCAAAACTTTATAAATAAGGATTTTTATTTAAGATAAGTCAAGTATTAAAAAGGGAAATTGAAATTTATTGGGTCACAAAGTATAAGACTGATGAAAAATAATTGTACAAAGAAGTAAGGATAGATTTAAAATACAATACAGAACAAAAAATTGAATTAAAAATGTTTAAAATCGTTTATGAAATTAAAATATTTACACAGCTGAATAAATATAAAACAAATTAAAAACAAGTAAAAATATAAAGCCAGATGAGAGAGTCTAACATTCGACTCTTTCGGGTTATACACTTATATACTAATTACGCTAATGGTTTTAGGGATTGGGAAGGTTTTATCAAAAGTAAGTTTACCCACATTTGCCCAAAGGGAGAATGGAAAACCATTTTGAAAAAACCCTCAGTAGAACCAACCGGGATTTTAACCTTGATCTCCCTATCATTGATAGTCCAGTCTATTGTGAGAGTGATGCCTTAGACCATTCAACCAATGAAGCGGGTAGTTTTTAAGCTGCCAGTATAGTTTTGGTGTAATTTGGAGACCTTGCTCACAGTAGTAGCGAAAATGTAAAACCAGTCAGCAGGCAACTCATTAATTTTATGTAATTGGTTTTACCCACATTGGTGATCATTATCTCAGTCGGTAACATATTTGTCTACAGATTCAAGGCTCCTGGGTTTGATTCCTGGCATGGCCACAAAATTTATCATTTGTGAAATGTGGGTTTACCCTTTTAAATTGATAAATTTACGGCTGGGGACTGTATGTTGTACCTGTCCTAGTCTTAAGTTAGGTTATAAGGCCTATTAAACTACGACCTAGCAAGCTGGTGGTGGAGAATATATGGCTTGAATAAAAAAACTGACCCGGGCCACATGTTGGAAATAGTAGTGGATGAAAAGTAAAACTTTGGTGTTCACAAAAACTATATGTAAGTCTTATATAATCTTGTTTGCCTGTGATGGAGATGTCAGTCCAACACAGGTGTATTGGTTTATCTTGCATGGCCTCCAAGTCCATACACTTCCCCTAAATTCTCTAAATTCTACTTTCCACATCTCTACCTTTTAAAATTCCTACAGCTCGGACAGGTCGAGATACATGGTGGATTAAAATACCCTATAGCTTTGTCAAGTGCGTTACCAACACATATATAATCTTGACTAGCAAAAGGCAAGGCTGTGGATAGAATATCAATGAGCAGAGGGTGAGACCCAAACATTTTCTGGCTTGCACTCAATAAATCAATGCAATTTACACAACCACACCCACATTCTCTAGTCTATTTTACCTTGAGATAAGTTACTAGGCACAGCTCTTGTCGATTGCTCAATCCTGTGGTTAGACGACTCGCTACAGTTGTTTTGAGCCTGTGAGTTATTGCGACTTCTATGCGACTCATGTTGGCGATCATGGGTTGGCAACCGTGATCTTGGTGGAAACGAGGGTGTCCGTTGCTGCTGTTCTGTTTGGATACTTGTAGGCACCTTTTCAGCCTGTCTCTGGGCAATATTTCGTTCGGGGCTACAGTCATCGACCGATCGCGTCAACCATAGCGGTGGTATATCTTGTTCTACAATGGAACCACTGTTTCTAAAGTTTGTCTGTCTTGATGCTCGGGAATTCTGAACACTCTCCGCCACCTTGTTTATATGGTCATTAACGTGTCCTGAACACCGTGTTTCGGTGTTTCTGCCAGTGTTTGAGTGTTGCACTGCAGAATTAATTCTGTGTTGTGATGTTCCTTCAAAGGTTGTTTGCCTATCTGGAACTTGATTAGTGCTAGGAGACATATGTAACGCTCCATTATGGCGTGGCTGTGGTCGAGATGGCAATAAGAAACCGTTTTCATTTTGGGAAAACTCTTGAACAGGCCTGTTTGGTGAATTATGATACGCATATTCACTTCTGATGTCAACTCCTTGAGGACTGTTGCTATTTACATTTTGCTGTGCATTTTGAAATTGTGGATCTTGTGCTGGCCAACCATATCCTAAAAAAATATGAACATTTTCTTTCAATAAATATAATTTGATGCATGGTCTTTTAGTGTGTTGTTTACATGGTTTATCTATATATACACACACACTTTTATTTAAGTAGCTTTCCCAGTCAGTATTAATTAAAAAGCTATGCAGTTAGTTGTATTGTCTCAGGTGAAAAGTCTCCAAAACCATGCAAATATCTCGAAATATATCCGAATAATGTATGTTATATATTTAGTTGAGATGAACAATGCATGTTCTATGTTATCTGTGTTTCTTTGATTTTTGATCAGTTCTAGCTGTAGATTTATACCTTGTAAATTTATAGATTTTCTGATCATTTACTCGCTCATAACAAAGTGAATTCATGCAAAATGTCTGCAGCCATAATATAAGCTTAGCTACCTTATTTTTAAGAAACCATCACCACCATATGTTTTGTATCAACTTCTTATCCAAGAACATAAGGTGCATTTTAAATTAGGTTTGTACACCCCGCTTAACATGAAAAGTAGCATGCTTACCTTGTATGTTTCCACTATGACGTAACTTATAAAATAGGCCCATAGTGTAACAGTAAACTGTCAAGGAGAGACTGCTTCCCTTCAGGGTGAACGGAGTGTACAGTTGATATTACTGAATCAAAAATATTATAAGCATACCAGTAATAACTTTATTTCCTTACATTGAAATTTTTAAATTTTATTAGTAGCAATGTGTTTAACAGCAGCGTTATTAATGGTGTAATCTAAGAAATAAGATTATAGGAGGTAGGTAGTATCCCAAGTACACCCAGCCAAAATTTGAGTCGTAACCTCCTCATCAAGTGGTAGTATGTTGTGAGCCTGACACCTTACACCATAGCCATGAATGATACTATAGAGAAACACATTCTAGTGTGGGGTTAAAGATTACATCAGTTAACATATTAGTTTAACCAATTTCAGGAAAATTAGTAAAAAGAGCTAGTAACCATATTTTATTTTATTTTTGGTATTTAGTGAAAAAGAGATTATAAAACTGTGTAATTGGTTTAGAACTTTAGGAGAGGAACAAAATCTTGCACCTGAATACGATACTCATAACACAGATTTAAAAACAGATCTTGGGACCATACATTGAAAATTAAATAAAGTTGAACAACATTTTGGTCTACCCAGATCTGAAAAATGTGATACAAATGGTGAAATAAAGAACTTTAGAGTCTGTGCCTACCAATTTTGAACATTCTTTTGAGGGACATGTTTTGTTTTCTCTGTAAAAACTGCTCTTAGTTTTAAAATAAATATTTTTTTAAAGATAATTCAACAAAATTTTCAAGGCTGAATAGACAATGTTAACGGTATGTCATTAATTTTATTAAAATTGTGTATACAACAATTAAAATATTATGGAAGGCCTCCAATAATGTTTGTTTTAAAATGTAGATCTTTTCCCAGAAAGAACAGTAATTTTCAATATAAAAATTAAATAGGCTACTCTTAACTCAGAGTGGATGTTGTTTCATCAAATAACAATATTAGATGGAGCGCTATGAAGTGGGGTGTGAGTTTATTTAAAGTCCATTACAGCCATGTGGTGTCGGACAACAATAACACATGAATGTTAAGGGAGTGTGTCAGCAAATGAGACTCATCTCCATATTTTGTTTGAGACAGATGTTAAAAAATGACACTATACATTAGTATAACATACATAGGCCTATTGAATATCTACACTAATATTATAAAGAGGAAAGATTTTTTTTTTTGTAACGAATAAACTCAAAAACTACTGGACCGATTTTAAAAATTCTTTCACCAATATAAAGCTACATTATCATCGAGTATCGCGGGCTATATTTTATTTTGAAAATTTAATTTATTCCTCATAAAAATGTCGATAGTC
>CABFVX010003485.1:60311-84771 GCA_902151425.1 Timema shepardi | reverse complement strand
TATGTTTTGGCGTAGGGATACGTTTTATAAATCTAGTGACTTTTCCAGAAATTTTCTACTGTTCTTCGTACCAAAATCAGACTGTATCTCACGGCGATTAAAAAACATATCGCCTATCAGTATGAAAATACTGCCTGCATTACAGTACTGTGCTAAGCACAGCATCAGGATCTATCTCACGGCGTTGAAGAGAAATGTGTCTCGGCTAAGGAAATTGATACTGCCCTCATAACATCAATGTACTGGTTGTAGCATCAAAGAATCTTCCACGGCATTAATTATTACGCAATTGCGTCATTTATAAGATTTAAGAGAACTCTGTATTGCAAGCTACTGTATTTAAAAAAATAGTTTAACAATTTATTTTATGTGCCTATAAAACATTGGGTTATAAAAACAAATACAACTCAAAATACGATAAAATAATTAAATGCAATGTGGAATTCCCAACCATGACGTCAACTATATTATAATTATATTTGATAAAAAAAAATACAAACTGTATCAACTCAGAATTTTGTTGGCTATATTTTGGTAGAAGTTATCCATCATATACATAATATTTAGCGCATTCACAAATTTAATTAAATATGGTCAATAGCTTATGGCATTTAAAAAATTCAAAGAATGTTGACTAAAACTTATCTGTGGATTGAACTTAAGTTGGAATGAAAGGGAAGACTAATTTAAAGCCAACACTTTTGCAGTTTTTAGAACCATAAGTAGATATTTTGTGTGGAGTAAATAAAATATTTCTCCAGTAGATACATTTAGTTTTATTTTATTCACACGGTGATATCAATAGTTGTTGAATATCTGCCAAGAATGTCCTGGAATTTAATGAGAACTTTTTCTCTTCATTTAAAAAGTGTTTCATCTAATACCACTATGCTCATGACCGATATTCAACAACTGTTGATATCACTGTGTAAAGAAAATTAAACTAAACGTTGCTAATGGAGCAATATTTTATTTATTTTGACCAACAAAATTTTTGCTACAAAAATTGCAAAAGCACTGACTTTTACTCGCTTCCCCTAAAACCCTCCTCCCCTCTCCCCCTTAAATTAACATAATATTAACAACGAGTTATTGTGATCGATAATGCCCGCAACATAGCCTGTCGTCTGAGTTAAACAGTCGTCCTACGTGTTGGTTGTTGACTGTAGCCGGCTATTACCACGCATTTGACCTCACGAAACATATGGCATAATATTTTTCTTTTTTTTTAATTTAGAGCCGTACGATAACTTTATTTATATCAAATTTATTTTGTTTATTTTTGGAACCACGTTTTACTACACGTTAGGCTTATACGCACTTACGCTAATGTTTAATGAATGGTAGGGTGATTGTGAGATGAAATGGAGGACCTACAGTTTAATGTGGAATCCGAACCACGGTGAAGGCCTGGCATTCCCCACATTCACAAGATGTCTTGTCAGGGGTGAAGGAAGGGTTTGATAATCAAATAAATATATGCCGGGACCGAGGATTGAACCCCGGACCCCAGCACAGAAGTCCGACACCTTATCCCTAAACCATCAGGTCACCTTTTCACCAATTGAAGTTGAATCCTATATCGGTGCTTGACTACATCGTTTAAGGTATGAGTGAATGCTCATTTTTCTCCCCTCCTTCAGCATTAAAGTTTGATTCTTGAGTACGAGCCTGGAGGTTTACGACTTGTGTTATATCCTTTCCACAAAACTGTTTTCAAGTAATCTCTGAACGCTGAGTAATGACTGACGGTGTACCCTATCAAGAGCCGTTTAAAATGCGAGCTGTTAAAGTCTTGGTCCTGGTACATGTTTAGGTTTCAGAGTACTTTTCTCATTTCCGGGGATATATTTTATGGCTTCTATGATATCTTAACACGCCCCTTTGGAGGTGACAGCTCTTGGTCCGAGCGTACGCAGACGCCGATAACTGTGAGTGAGTACTTGCAGCCCCGTCGTTTGGTTTGCGAGTGCCGGATCATTTCCCGAGTCTGAGATATTCTCGGTCGCAGTTCGAGTGATTGTTAAAACGATTTAATGTTGTGTGAATATAGACTAATATATTTAACAATTCAAATAAACACACAAATACACTCAAACTATTGCTTAGAAATGTCATTAAAATCACTTGGGAAGAGCTATTAAATAAAAAACTTCAGTCATCATCTTGAAATGGATAATTAGCTTTCCAAATATTATAACTACTTTGTTCGGCCTATTTTCAAAAAATTCCTCTGCAAAATTTCCTTAAAATTGGTCCACGCATTAGGAAGTAATTGCAGAAAAAATAAGCGAAATTCCAAACTCGTTTGGACAGGAACTCGCTCCACTTGGTTGATTAACATAAAATATATTCATTAATTTAAACACTAATAAAGAAGGAAATATAACGATAATAATAATACTTAGCACCGCGTCTCACTACCCTTCGGGTTATTCGCTTAAACACTAACTACACTAATGGGTTAGGAGTTGGGAAGGATGAATATAGAGGAAGTGAACCAGGATTGGCGTGGAGGTTGAGTGGAAAACTATTTAGGAAAAACCATCCCCAATTCACCCGAGCAGGATTAGGAACTCGATCTCCCCGTCCTCGGCAGTCTAGCTCAACACTAAACTTGCGCGTTAGCTAACTACGCCACAGAGGCGGGTCAGAAAATGTGACAATTTACACTGGTTTCGTTATTCGTAATCAAAGATGGTTGGGGCAGTCATAAAAAGAGTGTGTGTTTGTTTCGAGTTCAACATGATCACAACATTATTAGTAACCCAAACTATTTTTAAAAAACCCAGAGGAAACAACCACGAAGAATCCTCTGGGTTGATGTCTCCACGAGTCTCAAAGAAGAGTTCTCCGTTTCTCTGGACATGTGTACGGATATTACATATCCGTGTCACGTCTGTGCCCTACATCTCAGTTTTAAGACTTGTCACTTCTCAGAAGCGCTATGGGTGATATATAGCCTGTTTTAAATTACTTGAAAGTGCTGGTGATAAATTGAAATATTGACGTAGCACGTCAATGATGCTCTCTTATTATATGAACCTAGTTTGGAAATCTAGGGTTAACCAAAACTCCCTTGTGTATATGGCAGCGAATCGAGAACCTTTATCGCGCTTTTGATAGCCATTAATTTACTAATTTACCATTTTTCATTTGTTACGCTGACATTTTAGAATACACTTTGTTAGTCCCTCTAAGAACACAACTGATTTTTTGTTATCGCCATGTTCAGGTAATACACATATATGATAATTACTCTAATGGGATAGGGATGGGGATTAAACCATTTTAGAGGTAATCTACCCGCATTTGCGTGGAAGGAGAGTGGGAAAAGTCTAGGAAAATCCACTCTTAGTAGACCCGACCGGGGTTCGTGTCCCGATATCCCCGTCGGCAGGCCTGTCTAACGCGAGATTTACGCCTTAGGGCGTTCGGCCACTGAAGCAGGTGCCTGTATTTAAATTATATCCAAAATATCTACAAGCATAACTCTATTAACATGCATTGATGACCATGCGGGCTTAGGCGTTGACCTCATTTATTATGGTTTGGCGATGACGTTGTGGATGGAATCCCGAACGAGTTTATCGTCGATTGTTTTTCTTCTCTGACTCAATGCAAATGTGCTTACAGCTCCTCCGAGTGCTTGCCTCATTAGTGTAATTAGATGCGCATCTACCGGACGGGTAGTAAGAAGTGACAGATAAAAATCATCTGAACATTTTTAATATGTATTACAACGTTGTGGTTGCAGATTCATGCTTTGATTACGAGTGGAAACGAATAATATGGACGGTAGTAGGAGGTGGTGCTAAAAAAAAACACACGAGTGAGTCGCTTCGGTGACCGAATGGCCCAAGGCTTCACTTCAGCAATAGACTAGACTGCCAGTGAGAGGCAGATCAGAGTTCGAATCCCGGCCGGTTGCGCTGAGGCTGATTTTCTTTATATATTCTCCCAATATCCCTCCACGCAAAATATGTTACTATTTTTCTAAATTCTACCGTCCTTATCTTTATCACATTAGAATAATTAAAATAAATGTGCATTACCCGAAAGAGTAATGAGACAGGGAAGCAATTGGGGGGATGGAGGGGGGGGGATAAGACACTACGAGTATGGTAAATTATATTATTTAAAGAAAATTAATTTTTCTGATCCTTTAATGAAATTTATTATTTCATTCTTAAACACTTTCTATAAGACAAATAATCATAAGTATGGTCTGATTTATCGCATATTTGATTTGTATTTATTTATAGGGCCTACTTTATATATAGAACTAAATAGAGGGAAAGAGAGGGATGGATTATTTGAAGAAAAAAACTGCATATTTTTACTTTTACCTTTGTACACGAAAATCCGTCAAAGAACGACATCACGGAGAGCAAATAGAACCAGAAAGAAAAGATTATTGACTTGAATCCTTTGTCTAACCGGATATCTAATCTTTCCTGCCGGAATAACAAGACGCTAAGGGGAGGATTGATAGGGACGGCCCTCAAGAAAACAGGAAACTCAAAAAGAAACTCTTATTCGACTCGAGCACATATCTCAGTAAAGTTAAGTCGTGATCATTCGACAGGATAAAAATCCTCTAGATGGCTTTTTCTAGGATTATCTAGTATTCTTTCTCTAGCATTATCTAGTATGCTTTCTCTAGGATCCATTAGTATTCATTTTTTAGGATCTATCAGTATCTACTAGTAGTATTTTCCTAGTTAGGCAGCTTAGCATGAAAATGTGGACACACCGAACAAAAGCACAAAGAAATTGTCACGTGCTACTTAGAGGCCATATCTTTCAATTCTCAATAGGAACCGCCTCCTCTAACGGCCATCATGAATGTTATAGCGGCCATCTTGAAATGTAAGTATAGAACCAATATCTCGTCTTCTAAGCCACTTAGTATCACAATCTTGGTATGTAAATATACGTTTTAGGGTTAAGGAAATACAAAAAGACCATTTTTAAATGCAGCAGGTGATTTGTTTATTCACAATAACAATATATTTTACTGCTAGCACATAAATTGTTTTGGATGAAATTGTAGTGTATACGGTGTAAACAGTGTAAACAGTGCACAGTATAAAACCAGGATCAGTATGCAAATTACTTCAAATCAGTTATATAACTGATTGCACGTGCACCATTCATGAACCAGTCGAGAGTGTACATCACATTCCAATTAACTCTGTGATAGAGTCGGCTCGAAATCGTAAATTTACACGAACATTATTGCACGCGGATCAATTATGATTAAACATTAATGGAGATTAAGAACTAAGAGATGTTACTAATACATAATATTGTTATTATTATTATTGTTATTATTATTATTATTATTATTATTATTATTATTATTATTAGCACCGCGTCTTACTACCCGTTCGGATTATACGCACTTACGCTAATGTTTAATGGTAGGGTGATTGTGAGATGAAATGAAGTACCTACAGTTTAACGTGGAATCCGAACCACGGTGGAGGCCTGGCATTCCCCACATTCACAAGATATCTTGTCAGAGGTGAAGGAAGGGTTTGGTAATCAGATAAATCTGTGCCTGGACCGAGGATTGAACCCCGGCCGCCAGCACAGAGGTCCGACACCTTACCCCTAGACCGCCAGGTCACCCCAGAATATTGTTGAAATATTAAATGATATCTGGATAAAAAAACTGCGTTGAAAAGTCCGTTTTTTGACCATTCTATAATGGCTTCACAGCTAAGCACTGTGCACAAATCTTTATTCTTTCTTAATGGGGATATACTGTAGTTATTAACAAGAAACTTTGTCGCTTTGTCTCTCATCAACACCGCGGAAAATGTCGAGTAATCTTTCAAATACAAATGTACTGCACGCATTTCTGGCATACCTTGGTATTTTCTTTTCCGTTCTACTCCCATAATTCGTTGCTAGCCAGGAGATGAGTTGGGCTTGCTATGATACACAGTTTTTCTTGTTCTTTCACTTGTACATACAGTATCCCCATGACTTCTTTGGTGCTGACTGACAGTTCACAGCTGACTTCTGACAGCCAACATTTAGGTATATACCTACATTTTTGACTATCAGAAGTGACAGCTGCTTAACACATGTTTTTTCAGATCATATGGTTCAGCGTAGGGATAAATAATTTGGTCTGGTACCTTTTCAAAGCCATTATCTGTCATCTGTGAGCTGTCACTCAGCACCAAAGAAGCCATGGGGCTACTGTAGAGATGCAGCATAAAGCGACGGACATGTCCACATTCTTTACCCATGAGAACCCTCTATATTTAGTGTAAACTGATCAACATCCTAATAACAGGTATGCGTTATAGGACCACCATCTTGATTACGTGCTCAAGGGTATGAACCATATACCCATCATATTCGGTTTCAGTACCCTTTTTTCCATATAGGAACTATCAGAATATATAGTATATACCTAAATTATGGGTTAAAGTAGTTTTATCGCTGACTAAAATGGTTGTTTGTTGTGTTCCAAGGAGAATTTTGTTTTCTGTCCACAAAGCTTTAGGACTGCGTCTATGAATTCCGAGGTACAAGAAATATTTTCAGTCCATTAAGAAGAGGTTTCCCGACTGCTTCTCGGGAAAACTTTTGTTTTAACGATACTTCTCAAAAGTCTATATATTTTTTATGTAAAAACAAGAACAACAAAATCCACACAACAACAACGTACCCCATCGATATAATCTGAGAGAGAAAGATACATTAAGCCTATGCTTGCAAATGTTTTGCTAACTCATTTATAAGTTTGTAAAATTTTGTGATAAAATTTCAAAATTTGAAAGAAAAAAAATATCGTGGATATTGAATCAAGCTTGACATGTTTATATCATGTACATAAAGTAAACATTCTTAACTCGATTTGTTGCTGATTAAAACTATACTAATCGAGAGTGACTTTACCCGTTTCTGTTTCCGCGTGGTCTAACGCGCAAATCTCGTACTAGACTAGACTGCTGAATACGGAGAGATCGGAGTTCGATCCCGGTCAGGTGCATTAAGGGTGGTTTTCCCTAAGTGGTTTACCACTCTCCCTCGACGCAAATGAGGGTGCACTTTCTCTAAACTAAGCATTCCTAATCCTTGACCCATTAGTGTAGTTATTAAATAGGTGTATAACCCGAACGGTTAGTAAGAAGCGGTTTTAAAAATATATATGTATGAATTAGATTTTTTTTGTTTACCCATGTTTATGTGAATATATAGGTGTGTATACACATAAACATGTGTCATTAAAAAAAGTCGTAATCGATTTTTATATATAGATATATAGTATACATGAAACATGGTTAATTTGTGTAATATTTATAGAAACATTTAAACTTTATTATTAACATCGCACCTTACTACCCGTTAAGATTATCCGCATTGAAAAAAGTTACATTTAGAGGAAGTGTACCAACATTTGCTTAGGGAGAGAGTGGGGGGAAAACCTCCTTAGAACACTCAACCGGTATTCGAATCCCAATCTCCCAGTCATCGGCCGTCTAGTCTTTTGCGAGATTGACACCTTTGTCTATACGACCAACGAACCGGATTCATGTTAAACTTGATTCGTTTTGTATTAGTATATAGTCTACAAAATATACATAGTTAAGTTGAACATATTATAGATTTGAATGTTTGTTGATCAACCCTACAAAAATCAAATTTGACTTTAAAATGTGTATAAAGTATATTATGACAAGATGTGTTAACTGACAATGAAAATCAATCATGAAAAAAATTAAATTAAATCTTTCCCCTAAAATCTTCTACCTTTCTAATTATGGTTAGTATATACGAGCATAATACTATATTTGGAAATCGGTTGGTGTTTAAATTTACGGAAAAATCGTTATTTGCTTAGAAATCTTAGTTTCACTCCCTTACATTTCCTAAATTCAAAATAAGAAATTAAGTTAAAATACAAAAAATTGTAATTAGGATTATAAGAATTAAAATGTGTTCGTTCTATTGTACCATAAAAGTTAATTATAAAGTGAAACTCTCTCGACACATTAAAGTAGTTAACTGAATAATGACAGTGGCAAAGTTGTTTTTTTAAATTTGCTTTTCAATACAGTCCTCAGTATATTCAACAAACTCTTTGAAATATAGAAATTGTTTCATACACATAGGCATTTGAGATAAACATAAAATTGGATTCTTCACTGTAGATATTCGTGAGTTATAAAATGATTTTATATTTACAAACAAATTATAAGAAATGTGTAGGTTCTCGTTCAGTATATTATTGGATTTTTCAGAAAGATATAGTAAAAACATTTTTTTTAATGTAAGAAATTGAAAAGAAATTAAATTCTTGGTGATTGAATGTGCGTGAGCTCAACAAGGATTTGAAAGGAAGTTATTCAAGCTTAATTAAAATCAATAAAATTGTAAATAGGTATACCAAATGTGTTCCATTAAATTCAATAAATGTTATGAAGTTAAAATTAATAATCTATATTAATCCAACAGTGGATCCTTTGTGTTCATCTTAAAAAAAGTTTAAGTTGAATTTTTATAAGATTTTATAACGAAACATTCAAGGTCACAAAAGTGGTAGGTAGCACTCAAAACAAAGGCTAAAAAGATAATATACTTAATATAAATATAATTGTAGCACATCGATGGGCTCGCGGACTTAACATCAGGCTCATTTAGTCTGGTTTTTAGGTGATGGGGAAGTCGGGGTTAAAATCCCAGCCGGTTGTTACGAGGGTTGTCTTTCCTAAATGGTTTTCTGTTCTCCCTCCACGCAAATAAGGGTAAATTTACTCTTAAACTACCATCAATATGCCTACCCTGTTATCACGATAAAATACGTATAGGCCGGACGGCTGGTAAAACGTAATAGATTAATAATATAATTGTATAAATAATTGGTTAGTTTCGTAAATCATAAATAATGTTCTAAAAATATCTGTGTTTTATAATCTACGAGTATAATTTTTAAAACGTGAAGCCATTTATTCCAACAGTGATTCTAGTTCTGTCAAACAGATTTTCAAAATTATTTTTAAAATGGAAGGTTACACCCTGAGGATATGCTAAAAAAAATAATGACTTTCGAAATCATTCAAAGGTTAAGCCACACTTTCAGACGAAAATTTATTTCGACAGAAATTTCTAGAGCTCAATCAAACATATATTGTTTGGCTTTTCTTTTAAATAAGCCATTTACTTTGAGAATTATCATATTAAAGTTTAAAATTTGTCAATAGCGAAGCCACAATCTATAATATAATTTATAAATAGCCCGAACGGTTACTAAGATGCTATGTCAACAACAACAAAAAATATCTCTCTGTATATATATGACCTAATTTATGGTAGATATGAATGTATGAAAGTTGTTATGACAGGATTCTTGATTTCATAAAAAGAAACCGTTGGAAGTTTCTCAAAAAATCTAGCTATAGTTTTGATATGTTATCTACAACCCTTCTGTAATACAGGAATAAAGTGTTTGAATTGAAATGTGGAGAGCCAACGTTGTTTCTTTATCAGAAATAACTTCCAAAACTGAATTTTCCAAAGCCACTTGAGCGTTTTGTTCCCGCCCATAGAGTAGAGAGTTTAAGTTATATTCCATTATGTTCCCAGTAATATCCCGAGGTAAATAAAGGGCCCCCATGCGTGGAAATATCTCCAATATCTTCACCTCTTCTACTCGGATATCCCAGAAAGCGAAGAGAAGGGTTTTGTCCACGAAGTCTGACCTTCACTTTAATCACTCCATTCGACCGGTTTCAAGGGAAACTATGGCAGGGTGCTTCGAGGTGGGGATTACAAGGGGAGGGGTTGCTTTCATGGCTTTCTATTTTAGTCCTGCATGTCTTACTACCCATCTGGGACACACAAATAATGGGTCAAGGAATACTAAGGTATACATTAGAAGAAATGAAATTTAATTTTAGGCGAGGAAGAGTGTAAAGCCATCAAGGGGAGGGGGGGGGGGGCGACTCGATAACCCAAGTTGGGATTCAAACCTCGATTTTTCCCGCTACCAGAAAAACAAACCAAACTAGATAAAAGCGTTGGTCCTCGTGCCCACAGCTGCGGGTTTTATAGTCACTAGGTTTACACTTACAAATACACTAATACATAACTAAAACGTCCAATAGATATTAATTGGTAGTAATGAAAATATTATAGAAGGTATCTAAAATGTTTATTTTGGAACAAAAGTTTGTTAATCAAGAAAGAAAAAAAAATCAAGTAAAAAATAAAATGTTAAAAACTATCTAACGCTCGGTTGACCACCCTCATAGTCCTGTCCTGCCCAAACACTTTTTAAACCTCTAAGTGATGGTCGTCATCAAGTGCACCAAAAATGTTTGTTTGTGAAACATGAACCCCCACCATCACCCCTTCTGAAAAACGCACACGTCCCATTTCCCAGTTTATAGGGAAAACCTTTCTAACCCAGTTCGTGTCGTGTAAATAAAACAAGGGTTTACCCACCCCCTCCCCACTTCCGCGACACCCCATCACACATCTCAACACAAAGGTTAGTTCAATGACAATGGAGGGCGGAAGGGGAAGTTCAGCATTGTTGTTGTGTTCCGAGGAAGGAAACGAGGGGGGAGGGGTCGACTGTTAGGAGTCACTTTGAAATTCCCAAATAATTGATTGGACACAATAATATTCTATTAGACAAATGGGTGCTCGGGATAATAGAGTCGATTCATTGTTTTCTCCTAGTGTCGACACATCGACACAGTTAGGTTAATACTCACCCCGGCTCCACAACTCGATAATAACTATCGCCACATCATCTAATCGCGGGTACGACATGTAGACAACCTCCTCTGGTGTACCCTGGGCAGTGCTTTGTGCCACCAGAGCGACTAATAGTCTACATACAGGCGACGAAACCTGGATATCAAAGTTCCTCCTGGTCAAATGTGACATACAATGAAAAAAAGAAAAAATAACGTGTAGTAAGACGTGGTGCCAGAAAAAAAAATAGGTCGCCTATTTAAAGGTAAATTTTCTTATATCGCGGTATTTCTTCCAAGAATGGCATTTCTGAAGCTTCAAAATTACTCAAGCATTCGTCAATTTTCTTAAGGGTTTCTGTTGTAACCTTGTTAAATAATAGCTTTCTTTATTTGAGAATATGTATATGTTTCTAATCATTTGCTTTTTTATCTTTGAACAGCGACAGTTCACGTGTAATTCGATCATTTTCATGAATTGATATAAAATACATCATATCTAAAATGTAAGGTTTTTAAACCAATTGGGATATTTTGATACCTTTCATCTCTATTTAGGAGTGAAACAAATTTTTAAATAATCAAGATTTTCTTAAAAGCGTGGGATTTCAGAATGTTTGCAACACGTCTCAAGCACTACAGTAGGTTTCCTTAAGATTTAAAAGTGTCTGTAGACCCTACCGTCCACAATATACTCACTGCAAACTTACAAGCATCGGTGGGCACGAGGACTTAATGTCAGGCTCATTTAGAATGTTTTGCCTGTGATGTGGAGGTTTAGGCACGAATCTCAGCTGTTTTTACTGAGGGTAATTTTTTTTTATCATAAATAATTTACTTGGTTCCCTCCACACAAATGAAGATATATATCCCCTAAAATTCTATATTTCTCATTCTTATGCCATTAATGTAATTAAAAGACGTGGCAAAGATATAAAAACAGGCTTAAAAATTAAATAATAGTATTTGTTAGTTCTTACCATCGGAACTCATATAATTTTTAAAATATACTTTTACTCCCTCTTTTTTTTCACCTTAAAGACTTACTACATCTGTCTCCATCCCTCTTCTTTAAACCTATAGGCCCCGTTTCAGAAAACGTAATCTATAAAAGTACAGTCGTCACTGACCGCCTATTTCCAGAGAAAATGTAAATAAAACCGAAGGTTAATTACACTGAGAATATGCATACTTAACAGAAATTACAGAACGTTAATTGTGAATTATGATGTGTTTAATATTTATATACCGTTTGGGATGAATGGCAATGATAATAATACTTAGCATCGCGTCTTACTACCCATTCTGTTGATACGCTAATGGCAATGATGTAGTCGATGCTATTCTTGGAAGCTTTACATTTTGATGTTTTAAGAATGACCGATTCCAATTAACATCGGAATTTGACTGCACATCACAAAATTAAAAGTTAAAAATTAAAATGTGCAAGGTCATGATGATATCCCAGATAGAAGATCTACCTAACTGAACATCGCGTTTAAAAATCAAACATCTAGCGAGTGTGGAACATTTCCAGTAACCTTAGTCAGGAAGTTTGATTGCGACAGACGCGCAGCTAACACGGGAGATAAAGTCAGAACTAGCAATGCTCAAAACTGCTTTCAACAAGAAGAGGATACCACTGATTGTCAAACTGAGCCTGGAGATGAGGAAAGACCAAGGGAAGCGCTACATATGGAGCATCGCTTTGAATGGAGCTTAAACATTTACCCACTTACTCTATGGCACCAGGGACTCGAAAGATCATTTACCGCACTCACAAAAATACACCATCTATCCCTATCTTGAGCTAATTCTATCCAGTCAATTTCATTACACCCTCTCTCTCTCAGGTTTATTAAAATGTTATCCTCCCATCTGCGTCTGGTTCTTACCAGTGGTCTTTTCCAATTAGGTTCACCATTCAATACCGTGAAAGCGGTTCTAGAAACTCCCATTCACGCTGCTTGACCTGCCTACCGCAACCTGCGAGATTTTATTACCCTAACAATGTCTGGTGATGATTACAGGGTATGCAGATCATCATTATGTAGCATACTCCACTCCCCCACTATATTAATCCATTTTTGTCCAAACATCTTCCTAAGCACCCTGTTTTCGAACACCCTAAATTAATTTTAGTCATTTAAGGTAAGAGGCCATGTTTCGCACCCATAGAGAGAGAACATCCGGTAAAATTAGTTTTGTATATTCTGAGTTTTACATTTCTTGATAACAGGGACGCCAACAACTTACTTATCGAGTAGCTAACAATCATTTACCGACTGTATTATTTTCCTTATTTCCAATCTAATATTGTTATCGCTAGTTAAAATTGTTCCTAAATATGTGAATTCATTAACCCTATCAAATGATATGTTATATGCTGTAATATATAAATTATCTACCCCAAACTGTTTTTTCTGTGTTATCATATATTTAGTCTTTTCAGCGTTCACTTCTAAACCTATTTACTTACTAGCCTCTAATATTTTTTTTATTAGCACCGCGTCTTACTAACCGTTCGGGTTATACGCACTTACGCTAATGTGTAATGGTAGGGTGATTGTGAGATGAAATGGAGGACCTACAGTTTAACGTGGAATCCGAACCACGGTGGAGGCCTGGCATTCCCCACATTCACAAGATGTCTTGTCAGAGGTGAAGGAAGGGTTTGGTAATCAGATAGCCTCTAATAAAATGTCTACATTTCTTGCCACAGCTTCTTTACTACTATTACCTAACAAAGTTAAATCATCCGCGTACCCTAATATCTGCAATGTACCCTTCAATGTCAACCCCTCCCCACTCTCTTGCATTACCCTAGTAGCATACTCTAAAGCCAGTTTAAAGAGTAATGGGGAAAGTGCGTCTCCGTGTTTCAATCCATTATGTATTTCTAAAGCATCTGATAGGTGAGATCCAAACCGTACCCTGCCACACTTATATCAGACATGTACACCAAGGAAGGAGAAGGAATATTTGGAAAGCTTTTGAGATGTGCTTCTGTAGAATAATAGAGAGGATAGAGTATGAAGTTCTAAGAAGAGTGAATTAAAATAGAACCTCTCTCCAGGCTACCATACGAAGAAAATCTAACCGGATGTGTCACATTTATGAGAAGAAATGGCTTATTGAGTGATGCCATAGAAGGAAAAGTGGGGAAGAAAATGGGACCAGGATTACCACAAATGCAATTGACTGATAACCTCAAACAAGGAAACAAAATGAAGTTTCAGGATCTAAAAAAGGAGGGTGATAATAGGACATGCTAGAGGACTCAATTTGGACAAGGCGATGAACCTTTCGAAAGAGAGAACACTTAATATTATTAATAATATAATGTATGTCCAAACTAAACTCCGGTTATGTGTTCGAAGATAGTGAATATACTTGAAGTAACACATTAAATCTAACAATTCAGTACTATTGTTGGAACATTACCTGTCCAAAGCATCGGTGGGCACGTGGTTTAAGACGTCAGCCTCATCTGGTCTGGTTGTACTCTGGTCGGGAGGTAGGGGCTAGAATCGCGGCCGGGCTTATTGGCAGTAGTTTTTACCTAAATGATTATTTCCTCTCTCACCACGCAAATGTAGGTACAGTTCAGCTCAATTTTATCTTTCACGCACGTATACCTCATTAGCGAACAGTCCGGACGGATAAAAGGACACGGAACACAAATTAAAAACCGTAATAACTTACGCATTATGAACACACACCTGTGGTCATGTGATATAGGGCGTCAATCTCACAATGGACTTAGTTTTCTGAAAAGGGTAGGTAAGGGCTCGAATCTCATTCGAAAACACTGGAACTTGTTTTCTACTCGAGGTTTATCACAGAGGTTTTTATTTCGATATTTTATTCTCCCTAATGCGGGTACATTTACGCTAAGTTTCTCCTCAGAGAATGTCGTTAGTAATCATGGTGCTAAATATACTAATTAAAAGTAAAAATTATCGGGTTGAAAATAAAAGCTCTCTACCAACTGAGATCTAATGTCGGAGAATAATGACTCTTTCGCCTTCCACACACCTGGGACCTACACCTAATCGTTGACAAGGTGAATGTTTATGTTAGTAACCAACAGAGATTACGCGCGTAAGTAAACATCAACTTAGAGCTAATTATACGCTTCTATCCATAACTTGAACCTCCAGTGCAGGTGTTGAAACGCTGATAACATAAGTAGGGAGCTTACAGAAATATAACGCAGGTTTTTATTATTTTTTTAGCGGGTGCTGCGCTTGACATTATTAACTAGAAACTATGAATCCATCGGGACGCTCATTATAGTGACGTGTGTTGGGAGAAGGGGGGCGAGGGGGGGACATGACTTATCAATGTCAACTCCCGTAATCTGCCTCACAGCCGGCTGAAGTAGGAGAGACGTATTCAAATTATTAATAAGTTGATTCATCACAGTTGGAGTCAGCTCAGTGCTTAATAATAAATATCTAAAAGGTTGCATAAAACCTTTCTTTCTTTTTTTTATCCAGTGTGGCCACTCAATTTTTAGAATAAAATTATAACATAGTTCCTGGTTTTACTGGCAAAAAATCCCTATTTTTAAATGGCTTTTCCTCCGGTTGTGAGAATTTGAATAAATTATTCTAAACATATATATAATTTTTGTATGAGTTATGTTAAACACGCTCCCAAGTTTTATTACTTGAGCAAATATTGTTTATATGTATTTCTCCAAGATATTTGGAGTGGCCACCCTTTCCGAAAATATGCCAAATTTGGATACTCCTAGAGAACAGATAAATCAATTCTTCTCATGAAAATACGGTAACAAGTTCATTTAGTGAGTGATTCGAAGAGTAAAAATTAATGGAAATATTGATTATATTTATATGATAAACAGTACTAACAGTTTTGAACGAAAATTGGTAGAAAACAAAATAATATTCGATTAATCAATGAAAGGACTATAAATAGAACATGTATAGGAGTAGTAGCGTATTATTGAATGTAGCCAGGATAAGTGCAGCTTAAATACATGTGCCGTAGTGTGAAAATCTATATTCACTTTTACTTCTAGGTAAAATTATTCAGAAAAAAAGTTTATAAATTCACTGAAAATTAGTTTATTATTTTTAATAAGCTAATAATAGAAAACATGCATTATCACTGGATAGTGTTAACAATATACATTTATTAAAGAAATGACCTAGTTTTAATTTTGTAGAAACATTTTTAATTTGTAAATTATTTTTTCATGTAAATATAAAATGAATTATTACACTTATTTGAGTTAGTATTTTAATATGTTTTGAATAAAATAAAGACTCAGATATGTTCAGTATTAAAATTGTACGTGTACTCTTTGTGAAGTAATGAACACGTTTTTTTTTTAATAATTGGCAATGGAAACTGAAAATATATTATCGTACATCTAATAATTTAATGAGAAATCTATATGATTACTATATAAACTATATAGTTACAATATGATTTATAGTAGTAATTTATACAACTCTGAAATTTTGGTTATTAATTGTAGCATACAATTCAACTATATTTCAATTAAACTATTTAATTGATTTTAATCCTAAAATACACAATAAATAATAAAGATTTATATTACTTGATATTGTGTTTTTCCAATATGAGCAATTGTGCTTGCTACAATTTGGCAGATTAATAAAATCATTACATATATATTTTCAATAGCGTATTCAGAAAAAATTTAACTGCAATAAACAAATTATATTTAAATAACCAGATCAATACAGATATTATTTCAATGGCGGATATGAATAGTAATAATATTTTATTAAATTTTCAAATAATACCAACAGAAAATTGTTTTACTTTAAATTATGTTACACGGTCAATTACAAATAAATCTTCCTTTCTATGGTCGATATTTTTCGAAATAAATAAACCATCATTTAAAAGTAGTTTTAATAATGATTGGTTTTTGACATTTTTATCACAAGCTCTAAAAGAATTTAAGAAAGTTTTTACGATTGTGTCGCATCTCTTATTAAAATTATATTTTATATTTTTTCTTTCTAAATAGAAATACTTAAGTACCCTATTATTAGGAACGTACATATCTACATAGACGCTATTATAACTTCCATTAAACCCGCTTCGGTGGCCGCATGGTTTGAGACTTTACCCTCACAATAGGCTAAGCTGCCGATAACGAGGAGATCAAGGTTCTAATTTTGGTCAAGTGTACTGAGGGTGGTTTTAAAAATAAAATGTTTTTCACCCTCCCTCTACGCAAATTAGGTGCGTTTCCTCTACAAATAGCCTTCCTAATCTCTTAAAACCATTGGCATAGTTAGTATATGGGCGTGTAAGCCGAACGGGTGAAAGACACGGCGCTAAAAGAAACTTCCATACCATATACCATTCTGGGATCATAGATGTTCAAAGTTTCATAAAATCATCAATTCCTAGAATGTTTTGTGCTAATAAAGTAACACGAGACGTTAGGATACGCGACTAAGTTGTTATTATTATAACAGGAAAAACAGACCAACTTGGTGGCCGCGTATAGTCTAAAGCGTCATTCTCATTATATAGGCCTACTAGAGTGACGATGATGGGACAATCTAGGTTCGAATCTCAGATGGATATTCTGAAGGTGATTGTACCTAAACGGGTTTTAAATCTCCCTCCACGCAAATGCAGGTATACTTCCTTATCGCTAATTAGCGGGATTATTATATATGTGTATGGCTCGAATGGGTAGTAAGACGTAGTGCTTCTTTTTTTTTTAGATAGGCAAAACCATATTAGACTAGTTTGATGTTTAGTCGGCGTCCCGACCGATGTTTGTTTTTTGCACCGCATTTTACTACCTATTAATATTAATATAATTAATTAATATACGCATATGTACTAATTACATAAATTCGATAGGGATGGAGGAGGTTGAATTGAGAGGAAACATACCAGCATTTGTGTGGAGGGAGAGTGAAAACCATTTAAGGGGTGGGGGGAACTCAGTACACCCGACCAGGATTCGAACACCGATCACCCTATCATTGGTAGTCCAGTCTATTACGAGAGTGACACCTTATATCATGCGGCCACCGGAGCAAATTGGGTGTTACATAATAGTTTTATCCGACATGACCCCATAGCCGACAAATAAACTAAACGTACACTTTATTATCTCGGAGGTATTAAAGGTTGTGGTCGGTAGCTAATTAACACGGCTTACAACGAATTAAGAGGATCACTCGGAAAATTGAAACAATCATGATATGCGAGATAGGAGACAAGCGCCGGCACCGGACCGTGATGCGCACGATCGAACAACTGAAATGTATGCACGGGGATGATAATGGCCGGTAAACTACTGTTTATTCACTACTCGTACAGTAAACAATAAAGGAACTTCGCGGCGCGTTTGTTTCTGGATCGTTCAGGAAATATGACTAGTATAATATCTGACAAGAGTGCCTTCATTGCCACAAACCATAGTTCAATGCGTCACTTGACCACTTCATCCGGTTATGAAGAATTAGCCCTTTTTTTAATAAAATCAATTTTTCTTGCAAAACCAAGTAGTTTGATTGAATAAATTAATTACTCCTAATTTTTTTTAATTGATTTTAATTGTAACCCATCCGGGCTGTTGGTTTTTCTTTCAGGTTATACGTATACATTTATGTATAAATTACTTTAATATGTTAAGAATGAGGAAGGAGAAAGGAACGCTATTGAGGAAAAGCCACCCTCAGTACACCCGAACATTCAAACCTCGATCTCCCCCATCATTGACCTTCTAGGCCAGGAGTCGGCAAACTATGGGCCATGGGCCAAATCCTGCTCACCATCTCTTTTTGTACGACCCACAAGCTAAGAATGGTTTTAAAATTTTCAAATTCTAATTCAAATCCAGCATCATTTTTCCTAACTTGATATAAGTTCAGATGTCATTTTCATATTTCAAAATCCATTTGACCGTTTAATTTAGGAGCTTCCCAGCTAACCTTCAACTGTAAATAATTAATCTGTAGTGTGATGGCATGCTAAAAGACTAATTATTATTATATATTTATTAGCACCGCGTCTTACTACCCGTTCGGGTTGTACGCACTTACGCTAACGTGTAATGGTAGGATGATTGTGGGATGAAATGGAGGACCTACAGTTTAACGTGGGATCCGAACAACGGTGGAGGCCTGGCATTCCCTACATTCACAAGATGTCTTGTCAGAGGTGAAGGAAAGGTTTGGTAATCAGATAAATCTGTACCGGGACAGAGGATTGAAACCCGGACCCCAGCACAGAAGTCCGACACCTTACCCCTAGACCACCAGGCCACCACAAATTTAAAGATAAGAATACAACAGAATTCGATAAATGTCTTCCAAGCGATGAATATAGTTTATTGAGATTATATGTTTAGAGTTTTATGTATTATGCATTTGAAAGCACCTACCTGTGCAAAAAAAATATTTCAAAGATGAAATACGTAAAATATCAATTCAGGTCAGCATTAACATATACACATTTGCAATCAATTTTAATTATATGTAGTGCAAATTTTGAGCCCCAATTTGGTTAAATGTTATCTCAAAAAACGCAATTCCATTCTTCTCATTAGTAGAGCTGTATTTCAAACAAGTGTAGTCTACTTATTATTATTATTATTATTATTATTACGTTACATTTTGCTTGATAAATTTGTGAAAACTTTTTTCCTTGTTATTTAAGTAGGCAGGCCTACTCACATAAATATCCTCGAATTTACCTCTTGTCCCTCAGAGCCTAAAATATTTACTTTTTGGCCCTTTACAAAAAGTTTGCCGACCCCTGCTCGAGGCTGATGTGAGAGTAAATCCTTAGATCATTCTACAACCGAAGTGGGTCAAAATCTTTGTTGATCTCTTGTAAATTAGTAAACAAACCAGTGGTTCTCAAACTGTTGTTCATGGCAGTTTGTTAGCTGGCCCGCAAACAGGATCACAGAGGCGAAGAAAAGTTTGGAAAAGCTAAACAGTACAAATTGACAGGCTTTAAGAAACAAAGTTTGATAAAAAAAAATATTTTAATGAAAACATGCTCATAAGAAGAACCTACGGCTTTGGCAAGGGAACAGATAGGTAGGTGACTGGTCCGCATATGCGTCGAATGCTTATCAAGTGGTCCGAAAAATGTATTGAATTCTTATTACGTAGTCCTCTAATGCATTGAACGCCTATTATGTGGTTTGCAAAGGAATCTAACGCTTATAATTTGGTCCGCCAATGCATGAATGCTTATCAAATGTTGGGAAAAGTTTGAGGAAACGTTGAACTAGATCAGGGGTGACCAACCTTTTTTACGATCGGCCCATAAAGTGTTAGAAAGCATTTGTCGGACCACTGTTACCAATTCTCACCCCTCCTCCTCCCTTTCGACCGCTTGTCAAATGTTTGTCCACTTTACACATTAAAAGGCTAAGAAAATCATATTGTTTGTTCTTGTTTGTATTAACAATTACTATAAACTAAAATATAAGGCTATTTTAGAGGAATTTTTAAAAGTATAAAACCCATGTGCGTGTAAACCAGTCATTTTATAATAATAATAATATTTAGCACCGCGTCTTACTATCTGTTCAGGTTATACGCTTTTAAGTACTAATTACGATAATGGATTAGGAATTGGGAAGGTTGAATTAGAGGAAGTGAACCCGCAATTGCGTGGAGGGAGAGTGGAAAAACCATTTAAGAAAAACCACCCCCAGTTAACCCGACCGAGATTCGAACCTCGATCTCCCCGTCCGCAGCAGTCGAGCTCAACACGACTAGCGCGTTAGCCAACTACGCCACCGAGGCGGGTGTCATTTTATTAGGATTCTATGATCATTCATAAGATAATCGAAGAAAATAAAGTTAATTGACATGAAGAAAATTATTTCTTCACTAGTAATTGAAATAATGAGAATAATTATGAATTAGATCTTCACCAAACGCAATTATTTCCTCTTCAAAAACTTATTTTAACTCTCTTAGGTCGAGTACCAGTGATCGAATCATATTGACGCAAAGTGAAACAAGATCAATAAAATTATGAAAATGTATGTCTCTAACACACAAATCCATTTTATGAATAATACAGTTGTATGAAAACAACTTCCGATTTAAGTACTGTTCAAGCAAAGAAACACGCCATTTCTCTTTCCTAGCATAGTCGTAGAGACATCTCTGTCCATATCCTCTCAAGTTTACCCTATTTAAGTTTGCTCCCATCTACTTCACATTTTTCTCTAGAAATTTTAACCGCCTTCTAGTTATTGTGGTCGATAGTTTACAAGAGTCCTAGAAGTTCTTGAAACACGTCCAAGTTGTCATACATGCCTTTTACACAGGAAATACATTAGACAGCTGGCGGGCCATTCAAAGTGTATTGACGAGCCAATGTTCAACCCGCGGTCCATAAGTTGTACACCCCTGAACAATATTATCAAACTCAGTTGTTTTGGGGTAAAGTACTGGCCTTAGAACCCGATGTCCGTGGTCTCAAACCCAACCGGGGTCTACGGATTTTTCTTGAGTGATAAAAATCCGTAGCCCAACTTTCTCCGGAGGAGAAGTAAAGCCGCCGGTCCCATGTCGATTGTGACAAGTAAAGAACCCTGAAAGGTAGACATATGTGAAAATAGCTTTCCGGCAAAGTTGGTAAGCCCTTTAGTGCTTGCTCATAGAAATGCAATATGGAAGTCAAATGGGCCAGCCATCACATTTCCTTAATTTCCCTAGTACATTTAATTTCTACCAGATGGTGCAGGTAGGGTTGCGTGCCTGCCCAGCTCCGGACGTATAGAAATCCCATCAAACCAACCTTAGGTAGGACTAAGCAGCCGAAGGGTTGCGTGCCTGCCCAGCTCCGGACGTATAGAAATCCCATCAAACCAACCTTCAGGTTGTTGACTTAAAAAAATACATACACCAGTCCGTAGTGAGTATGTTTAATTATTTAAGGGGCCCCTAATTACAGCAAGCTCTAGAACGTCTCAGCTGATGGTCTGACTCCCTGTTTCTTTGTTTGTCTTATAAATAAGTAAAGATCAGTCTCTCGTTGTCACCACATTACTAACTGAAGTATGCTAAAACTTAATCACAAGTTTGAAAAATAAAATGGGACATATTTCAATAATAGTTGTTTTTATTTATTTTAGCACTACGTTCTGTTATACGCTTATATACTAGTTACACTAATGGTTTTAGGGATTATAAAGGCTATATTTATATTAATGTAATCGCATTTGCGTGGAACGAGAATGGAAAACAATTTTGTAAAAACTACCTTCAGTACACTCGACCGAGATTCAAACCTCAATCTCCCCGTCATCAGCAGTCTAGTCTACTGCGAGAGTAGCGCGTTAGACCATTCGGCCAATACAAATTATATTTTTATGCATTTTTGTTTGATTTATTTTCTATTGGTAAATTGAAAACAGTAATATAGGCTGCATATATTTTAAAACACACAAGTTAACCAGATTAAATGGAATTGGCTATTGATATTTCAAAAAATCTTTTTTTTAAGTTAATCAAACGTACTTTTCATAAATTACCACCAATATATTAAGTGTTTAATTATTTCCAGTGAAACGGTTGATTGCGATAATGTTGATGGTAATTAAATAGAAAACACTCACAGTAATTAAACCGTCCAATCGATTCAGAAGAAAAAACCGTAAAAATTAAATACTATTTAAATACTTTTTTTTTTGCATCGACACGTTTAACACAAATCTATGTGTTATTTTATCACCACGTCTTACATGTTCATCTCATACGCACATATGGTAATTACTCTAACGGGGTAAGGATGAGGAAGGAGACATTTTAAAGGTAAGCCATGAGCATTTGCGTGGAAGAAAGGTGGGATACCATCTATGAAAAAACCACCTTCAGCAGACACGACCGGGATTCGAATACCAATCTCCCCGTCATCAGAAAACTGGTTAAAATACGAGAGTGACGCCTTAAAGCACTCGGCCACTGGAGCGGGTAGTTTAGTTTGTGACCAATGGGTGAGAAGGTCTCCCGAGGATAAAAATAAAAACACAAACTCCTCCTCTACCGATAGAACCCCAGGAATATCAGATTGCCCTTCTAGAAATATAGTTCGTGTCACGTGCCTGGTGCCAGCCTGTACACCACAGTCCAGGGCTAATGACCCATATGTCCAATAACAAGATATAAAACGCGAGCTTCAGTCGTCAAATTCAAACGATGTAGACGACTTAACTCGTTATTGATTTCCTTCCTGCTAACGAGGTTTTAACGTCCTGGAAAGAAGAACACATCACATGACGCACATGTCCGTTGTGGGAGCAGTCGTCGCTTGAGGAGGAACTTAGGTCTGTTCACGATAGGTTTTTACCTGGATGACAGTTCGAAAATCATATGTTTAGGTTTTGTGTTGCCAACACTTGTAAAGATCACTGTTTTGTTATAAATTTAAAGATCTTTAATTACCTGTTACCCGCCTCGGTAGCGTATTTGGCTAACGCGCTTGTCGTGTTGAGTTCGACGGCTGAGGACGGGGAGATCGAGGTTCGAATCTCGGTCGGGTTAACTGGGGGCAGGGGGCTCCTATAATGGTTTTCCACTCTCCCTCCACCCAAATGCGGGTTCACTTCCTCTAATTCAACCTTCCCAATTCCTAATCCATTAGCGTAATTACTACATAAAGCGTATCACCCGAGCGGGTAGTAAGACGCGGTGTTAAATAATAATAAATAATAATAATTACCTGTTATATATTACATTTAAAATAATGTAAACTTAAGTACTCATACTATTTTATTTTTTTAAATTATTTCTTTTTATCCAACTCGAAACAATATTTTAAACATAATTAAGAGTACTTATTTTTCGTTTTGGAACTTTACTGATTTTGTGTAATATAGTGCACACATCAATACCTTTTAATACAGGCATCCTATTTACTTGGAAAATAGAATATTGTTGTCATTTTTTTTAATACAATAGATGTTTTTATGATTATTTTATCGTATTTTGAAATATTTTACCGAATAAAATATTTTCATCAACTGCGTGTCTGCATCATTGTAAAAAACTTGTTTACCGTTATATTCAATCATATGGTTTAAATTCGTCAGTCACCATTTTGAAGCTATGTTCGTTAGAAGTTTTTGTGAAAGTGTTGGGAATTTTTTTTTAAGTGGAATAAAACAATAAATAAACTTTGTGTCCGTCCTCAAATAAATATATAAATAATATTGGCCTGAATTACTGTGGTTAACTATCACATTAATATATTACCATCTGTCATTACAGTCATCCAAAGTGATAGATGTCAGCTGTTGGCGTAGTGATATATTAAGGATTACTTCTAGTAACATTTCGAGCTGTCATCCAGGTAAACTTAGGTAGTTAATGAATTATTATATGTCAAGTTGACTCAATAAAGCTTTTGGTAACGCAGGTAACTTATTTGTAACGTCTGTGGAATGATAGGGGGGAGGAGGGAGACTTTACTTTCCTGTCCTTTTGTATGTCTCAGTAAAAGTTTAGTATTTTGGGGGGTTCAATGGCGTGGGTGAAGGGAATGGGTTGGAGGAGGCGGTACCTAGATCCTGTTTTTTAGTACCGCGTATTACTACCCGTTCGGGTTGTATTATTATTATTATTATTATTATTATTATTATTATTATTATTAGCACCGCGTCTTACTACTCGTCCGGGTTATACGCACTTACGCTAATGTGTAATGGTAGGGTGATTGTGAGATTA
>CABFVX010003485.1:35374-51670 GCA_902151425.1 Timema shepardi | reverse complement strand
CCCCCAATACTCCCCCTATCACGTTTCATCTCCATTAATAGCCCAGAACGTTTTACCACGCTCCATTCCGAAGTGACATGACCGGGCCCAGATGTGTGGGGAATACGAAGTAAATCGAGGAGGTGGAATATTGGGGGAGGGGGGCTAGAGGTAGAGAGGGAAGGTTAAAGAGGAACTGCTCCGTGTACCACATGTCAATATAAAGCTTGATTCCCACGTTCGCCGAAAATAAAGAGCAAAATGTGCTTCAGTGTCGTAGCAACTCCCTCGCTTTATATTTACCCATAATGCATTGCAACGTAAACTTTGAACAGCTGACCAACAACATACTTTAGTTTCTATTGGATAGACATATGTTTTAGATCATTCTCCCGATGGATGTTTCAAATAAGGACGCTGTGTCGTGGCACAATCCAATACATCGATACACACGCTTTACACTAACGGCCTATGGGCTATGGGTTATTTCACATCTCCTCACAACGGCCAACGAAGCTGTTTGCTGCTAGCCCTACAGCGCATGCGCTATCACATGCACATGGATTTGAGATGGTTATTATTATTAGCACCGCGTCTTACTACCCGTTCGGGTTATATGCACTTACGCTAATGTGTAATGGTAGGGTGATTGTGAGATGAAATGGAGGACCTACAGTTTAACGTGGAATCCGAACCACGGTGGAGGCCTGGCATTCCCCACATTCACAAGATGTCTTGTCAGAGGTGAAGGAAGGGTTTGGTAATCAAATAAATCTTTGCCGGGACTGAGGATTGAACCTCGGCCGCCAGCACAGTTGAGATGGTTGATTTTGAGAGTCGATTGACTCTCCCATGACGAAGATCTCAGGATGAGCGGAAAAGCAGAGATTAAGTTGAACTTCTCAGCAGAACAGCTCGTGCCGATTAGGCACAACTCTTGTGATCAGCAACAGTTAAATAACATTTAACGTCTCTAAGAGAGCCAGGCAGCTCATAGGGCAGTGGTTCTCAATTACTTCTCAGCGCGGGCCACAGGGTCTTTTTTTTGTTTGTTTTTTTCATGGATCGGGCCAGAGAGCATGAAAACTTAATTTGAAAAATGTAAATTATGTACTCGAAATAAAAACTAAGTACCTCAAAATATTATGAACACTATTTTTATTTCAGGATTTAGAAAATATAAATTATAAAACAAACTTTACTTTAGTTATCAAGAAACTAATGAGAAAAATGAGGGTGATTTCCTTCAACAATTTGTTTAAAATCTGGAGTATAGGATGTATTTGCTATTCTAAGGGCGTTTTCAACATGAACGTCTGTTAATTGGTTCTTGTGACTATTTTTTATATTGTTCATGTCAGAGAAGATTGATTCACATTTGTAGGTAGACCCAAACGTAGTTAAAATTAGAATGACAAGTTTCTTACAACTTGTATAACTAGTCATAAATTTAGTCCAAAAATTACACATTTACTCGCCCGTAAAGTTACTTTTCAGTTCTTCTGAACTTTGAACATGAATTAATTCAAACTGTAAGTCTCTTTGGTAGGTAACAGTCCTTTAGCAGTTTCAGAGATCTCACATATCTGGGCAGGGGTTACAGCAAAGGTTATTTTTATGAATACCTGCATTACTTTGGGCAGCGTAAGCTCTGCAAACCTTGACTCATGCCAGGAAGGGGGTTCATAGTCTCTGGCAAGAATTAAACTTATATATCAATATATTAGCTTCAGAACAGAATTCGTGTTTATCTCATTTACTTTCACTAAGGTGGAAGTGTGAAGGTCGCGATAAAAGGTAAGTGTTTTTGCAGTTTTTATAGCAAAACACTTTTGATTTCAAACGAAATAAAAACATTTATCCAGTAATTTTCTTCACAAGGTGATGATATAGTTTGTTGAATATCTGTCAAGAATGTCTTGAAATTTAATGACTACCTTTTCTATTCGTCTAATGCTGCTCTACTCACCCGTGACATCATCTTGGGAGAGCCGATCAAATTTCAAAACCAACCGACTCAAATCATTGCACATGAGCCTACAAAGCGAGATCAGTTTGGCTACAAAATGTTTCTACTAGTGTGAGATCCGCTAAGCGATTCAGGCAAATTCCTATCGCTTTATCTCTATTTTCATAGCACGTGTGAATCAAGCTTTAGAGTTTAGACAATTCGATCACCAAAAAGGTGTTTAAAAGCTTACAATAATAATATTTAGCACCGCGTCTTACCACCCGTTCGGGCTATACGCTTTAAGTACTAATTACGCTAATGAATTAGGAATTGGGAAGGGTGAATTAGAGGAAGTGAACCCGCATTTGCATGGAGTGAGAGTGGGAAAACCATTTAGGAAAAACCTCCCCCAGTTCACCCGACCGAGATTCGAACCTCGATCTCCCCGTCCTCAGCAGTCGAGCTCAACACGACCAGCGCGTTAGCCAATTACGCCACCGAGGCGGGTTTAAAAGCTTACAAAATTTATTTTTGACTGGGTAGAGGGCGTGGAATTGCAAATATTCTGTTTGTTCTCATCCTCCCCTCCCCTCCTCCCTCTGAGTTCGACTTTCAATTCTCCTATGTGGGCTCCAAAATTACACCGCCTAGTCCCCTACAACTATATTCCTGTACGTCTGTCTGTCTGTCTTGAGCAAACGCGGCGGAAGAAACGATGCTAAAAAAACACTTCATTTAAATATGCAAATTCTGTGTATTTCGCTCCAGTTCCACTTTCACATACTTATTTCGTTTTATACGCTACATCGCCCTCGTGTGTGGGCGCTTATCAGGCGGTAACTTACATTTATAAGAGCGCTTTGTGCTCGGAATGACATACGCCAAGTGTTAAAGACAAAATATTCTTTGTTTTTTTAGACTCGGCATGAAAATGAAGCGTCAGGATTTCTAATTTGAATACTGGCATTTGTTGTTTGCAAAATGTTTAGTCCATTTTATTCAAATGAGGTAAGAAAAATTCATTCAAAAATTATATTACTGTAATTTATTTTGGAGTTTCTTGAAAGGAAAATTATTATTTGAATGTATCGAAAAATAAGCGCTAGTTTATTAATGGTTTTTTTTTACCATCCTGCCTTCCTCTTACGCCTTAAACATATTTTATGAATATTTTAAACGTCATGTGCCACATATTTATTTACTTTTACTTGTTAAAGCTCTAAGGCCATGTACAAATTTTTGTAATCATTAAAACAATTTTTAATTCTCAATATTGGTATATTAAAACTCAACTGAGTGTACGATTATATAGCATAGTATTGAAACATCTTTAAATTCTCTGGGCGATCAGCAAAGTGGAAGTAAAAGAGGTTCTAGGAAGACCACGAACGCAACTGATTGCTAACATCAAACAAGGAATTAAGAATATGATTCAAGATATACAATAAAATAATTTGTTGATAGGGCATGATGGAGGACTCAATTTGGACAAAGAAACGGATCTGTTTAAAGACAGAACAGCTAATAATAATAATAATAATGATAATGATAGTATTTAATAATATAAATTTAAATCACTATAAGCTTGTGGCTTGAATGAATTTATGCGAGGAGTATAAACATGATTAATGTAACGACCCTCCTAATTGCCTTCATTCAGATTTGGGGATGTATATATTGTTGTTGTTGTTGTTGTTGTTGTTGTACTAACAGCCGGGTTGTAGGTTTCCAACAAAGCTAGTGGGATATGGATTAGTATGGTTAGATTTAGAGGAAGTGTACCCACATTGAGGTAGGGATAGCGTGGAAAAACCACCGTCAGTAAACCCGACCGGAATTCTAACTTCGATCTCCCCAGACATCACAGTCTTGTTACGAGAGTTACGACTTAGAAGACGGCCAGACTGAGCGAGCGAGCGACTAAAATATAAAATAGAACACAGGTCATGGGTTGTAATGAGAGGTGGCTTAGACTGGAGCGAGCGAGCGACTAAAATATAAAATAGAACACATTGGTTGTAATGAGAGGTGGCTAGACTGGAGCGAGCGAGCGACTGAGCGCGCGCGCTTGAAAGATAGAACTGGTTATATTTTCTAAGCGCGCGCGATCGATCCGGTACAGTCTAGTTTACAGGCGCTAGGCAATATTATTGTATGTTGGTCCAGTGAGTGCTAGGAAAACTTCTCATTGACATTTTTATTAGTATCGATAGGCTTAGCACACTTGCTACTAACGGTCTAATTTAATTTGTAAGATCATAAACCATTACTATTGTTCATCTGGATTAAGACATCAGTATCTCAGTATATGTAAACATTTTTTAAAAAATCCCTAAGTCGTTCAGACTAGGTTTAGAGAATATCCCTGCCAAATTCCGTTAAAACTGGTTCACGCATTTGGCAGTGAATACAGATCAAACAGATGAAATACTAAACGGTCGAGTTAAAACTGAATTTTCAAGCCACTCGGTCAATCATGGCGTAATACCGCTTTCTCTGAAAAAGACATTCTAGATTTATCTAAGAAGGGGGTCGAGATTTAAACAGACGACAATCGGATGGAGCTTCCTGGTCGGGACATTAGCGGGACTGCTAAGCCTGATCCTACTCATCACCCCAAACAAATCTGACGCAAGACCGTGTCACGTATACTAACTAATACAGTCCCTCACTAGGTGGAGGAGGAATCGGAAGGGAGAGGTTATTATGATCCGTCCCTGGCGGTGATATTCGGCAGCCGGCGTAATCCGCGGTTATTAGCACGTGCGTTAGAATGCAGAGACCAACATCACCTGAGCACCTGTTTCCATAGGCCGGCTGGTCACAAAATGCGACAATTTGTCATGCAACTAAATATTTTATTGAAAGAATTTGCAGACGAATCGGTTGCCGTAACATTAGATGGAGTCTACTCACTTGTTACAACATTGTTACGCTGCTATTTGCAACGTGTCGCAACAAAGAACTACCTATATATCGCAACAAACATATTTGAGACATTTCGAACTGCGTGTACTCGTGGACACAAACAATATGGCCGTATGTTATATAGAGCCTTTTACGGTGCGTTTTAGGCTGTGTAGCTGTACAGTTTGTGTTTATGATTGTAGATGTTGTGTTTTGGAGTTGTGTAGAGGTTATGTTTATTAAACTTGGGTGACCCCAAAAACTTATATCTGGTTTCTCGTTCAACAATTGAATAAATTGCCACAAAAGAGCTTCTACATCTACCTTTTCACTTGCGATATCCTTTGTAACTCATTAACTTCCCAAAAAGACTTCATACGACAAACAACAAAAAATTGTACTAAATTCTTTAAAGGTATAGCTTAGAGTAAACTGGTAAGAAATAAGAAAAATTACGTTAGAGTTGCGAATCTAAATGTCTCACCAAAAGCTATCTCTCTCAACACCAAATGCAAAGCAATAGAAAATTTTAATCGCAAAAAAAAAAAAAATCGTTGCGAGACAAAATATTGATTTTGATGTGCGGCCGGCCTTAAAAGCCTGTCTCACCCCACTTAGACCCCAGAGTAGATTTTATATCATCCAGTGAATACAAATATAGTATGATTTTGGTAGAAAGGAAATTTTAGAAAATACAAACGAATACTTTTGCTGTCAACATTTCATGTGTATTTTGTATGCGATCAATTAAGGTCCCGGATTTTTTATGGCATGCCATCTATTTTTTAGTACATTACAAACAATGCTCATGTACACATAGGCTCTGTTTATGATCCCCTGGTTGTAGATGTGTAATTTATAGGTAATTTTTGGATAATCTTTTAGTATTTTTAGGTCTTTAAAGGTGTTTTTCTTAACTTTTTAGATCATTAAAATCCGGGCCCTGATAATTATATTATTTATCAAGAGTGATATTATAGATCACATGATTTGACGTATGAATATAAGAACACTGGTATAAAGTATACATCTCGCAATAGAATGGACTGCCAATGACAGAAAGATCGGGGTTCAAATCCCGGTCGGGTGTACATAGGGTTGTTTTCCCTAAATGGTTTTATACTCTCCCTCCACATATATGAGGTTACACGTTCTCTAAATTAAACCTTCCTCATTCCTAATACAGTAGCATAATTAGTACACATGAATATAAACCGAACGGGTAGTAAGATGTGATGCTAAAATAAATG
Organism: Timema shepardi; assembly: GCA_902151425.1. NCBI lineage: Eukaryota > Metazoa > Arthropoda > Insecta > Phasmatodea > Timematidae > Timema > Timema shepardi. The sequence goes on along the minus strand of CABFVX010003485.1, from coordinate 45,583 downwards.
AGATGATGGAAATAATTTCAACCAAAATAAATATACAAATTTGTATACAAAAAAAATGTATTTTTGCCTAAACCAGATTTTGCCGTTTCCAAATGAAGAAAAGTGCTCTCCGATGTGATCTCCGGTTTAAGCGTGACCGTGTATTTAATTTATCGGCTAATACTACCTGAGATAACTAGAGGCCACGGAGCGAGTCTAACTTCTATACCATGATGCAACACGGCAGTTCCTTCCCTCTTGTGTTTCAAAACTGATAAACCAGTGTCCATGACCGTAGTGAGAGGACTTGTCTAATGACGTCACAAAAACTACCTTGCTTTGCACATGTCCATGTAAGCTCTGTAGAGGAGGCTTGGCTAGCAAATAAATGTACCTTGTTAATAGTAGGAAAGCATATCTGAAAAGCCTTTTATCCCTGTCAGAGTTATACTATATAGTAGAGTTTTGGTAGGAAAAAAGACCTTCCAGACATTGCTCTCTATCATAAACAGGTACAAATAGCCGCGTCTGTGAGCATGCAGAATAAGGCTTTAGTCTCGTATCATATTGTTTGCCTTTGATGGAGAGCTTACTATATATATATACATATAAAAGACCGCATTTACTACCAAATCGGGGTTTGTGCTTATGTACCATATGTACGAGCTACCCTAAAGGGTTATGGCTGACGAAGGGGGAATTTTAAGAGAAGTGTACCCACATTTTTGATAAGGAAGTGTGGAAAACAATTTAGTAAAAAATTACCCTTATTACATCCAACTTGGGTTCGAACACCGAGCTCCCCGTCTTAGGAAGTCCAGTTTATAGACAATTAGACCTATGAAGATGGTTGTTTAGTGTATAGAGATCACAGCCGGACGCGATGAGATTTAAAAAATATATATATAAATGGTTCCCTCTCTCCCTCCACTCAAATGTGGGTAAATTTCATCTCAATTATACTTTCCTCTTTCAATTAGAGTAAATATCTGTGTAACCCGGATGGATATTAAGGTGCAATACACGTTGTAAATAAATGCCCCATTACATTTTCTAGACTTACCATAATTATTTGGTATTGGTTCAGAATGTTTTTATTTTATATAAAATAAATATTATGTGTGTATGTGTGTGCATTAAATTAATATATTTTGAACTTGTTGACAGGCTTCAAACAAACTTGGTACACACATAAAACCCGTCCGCAACATCCCATGTTTATGTTTGGATTTGCTCCCGCGTCATCCATTCATGGAAAAGAAGGGGTCAAAGTTTACAAATTTATCTTTGGGTCGTGCGTGTGCGCTTTAATGTTTAGTTTGTAACTTGAGTGAACTTTTCGCATGAAATTTATCAAATACTTTCAATTAAAAGCATTACGAAACATACATTATCCTGAATAGAAACAACATCAAATATATTGTGTAAGAAAAATATCGGTAAATAATTAACTGTTTATCCGCCTCGGCGGTGTAGTTGGCTAACGCGCTAGTTTTGTGTTTAGCTTGACTGCCGAGGACGGAGAGATCGAGGTTCGACTCTCGGTCGGGTGAACTGGGGATGGTTTTTCCCTAAATGGCTTTCCACTCTCCCTCCACAAAAATGCGGGTTAACTTCTTCTAAATATAACCTTCATAATTCCTAGCCCATTATTGTATTTAGTACTTAAGCGTATAACCCGAACGGGTAGTAAGACGCGGTGCTAAAATAATTAACTGTTTTGATTGGTTTATTTTCAAATCATCAGAAGAATAACATTATTTATTTTTTTAATATATCTATACGACCGTAGGATAATGAAATACCGAACACCTCTCCAGTGGCCGCATGGTCTAAGGCGCTGCTCTCACAGTAGACTAGACCACCGAGACGGGGAGATTGAAATTCTAATATCAGTCGGGTGTACTGAGGGTGGTTTTTATAAAGGGTTTCACACTTTTCCTTCAAACAAATGCGGGTACACTTCCTCTAAATATAACCTTCATAATTCCTAAAACCACCAATTTAATTATTATTATTATTAGCACCGCGTCTTACTACCCGTCCGGGTTATACGCACTTACGCTAATGTGTAATGGTAGGGTGATTGTGAGATGAAATGGAGGACTTACAGTTTAACGTGGAATCCGAACCACGGTGGAGGCCTGGCATTCCCCACAATCACAAGATGTCTTGTCAGAGGTGAAGGAAGGGTTTGTAATCAGATAAATTTATGCCGGGACCGGGTATTGAACCCAGGCCGCCAGCATAGAAGTCTGACACCTTACCCCTAGACCGCCAGGTCACCAATTTAATTAGTACATAAGCGTATAATCAAAGTACTGAAGGGGCATTACATTGTAATAACTGTCAACAACTCTCAACAATATTTCCATTTGGGAATACAACACATTTGGTAGTGATAATGTGACATGTGTTTGAACATACAAATATTATGAAAATAAATTATTTCAACAGATGTCAACTACATTTGGTAAAAAATAAAGAAATGGTTCCTTTATAAACACAAATTAATTTATGATTTTAAATAAACTATATATTATTATATTTGGTTCACAGCATATGACAAAGCATTAAATTAAATCAAATCAATCTATTAAAATTGAGCGTGTTTTACTGTAGGTATGACGCAATAAAATATATCATTTAACAAAACATTATTAGACTATATAATTAACGATTATTATCGGCTTATCTTTCTCCCACTTGTATTGTTTTGACACACTCTTTATCATTTTTCTACATTTTTCTTCACATGTCTGTTTTAATCATTTTATCCTCAATTCCCTTTTTAAAAAGTTTCGTTTTTCATGTTGCACATATGCTTGAGGCTTACTTTATCGAACTTTGCTAAACCTAATCGACCGAATCGGCTAAGATGGAACAAGTTTTGGTCAAATCTTACAAATATTTACAAAACTTCAACAAACTTGAAAATTATTTGTTTAAATAAAAAACGTTAAATTTCATTATAAGTTAATACATTTAAATACAAAATTTAAAAATTATTATAAATTAATGATAATATTAAAAACATTACCAAAGATTACCAAAATCACTCGAATTGGCTCAAACGTGTTTACCTGTGATCTAGTCAAGAATTAACCAATCAACTTGCTAATACTTTTCTGGGAGTGTGTTGTCCAGGCTGTATGCATTTAGTTATGCTATTGAGGTATGGCTGAAGAAGGTATAATTTGGAGTAAATGTAACCACATTTGTGATGACGGAGAGCAGTAAACCAATTAGGAAAATACACCCTCGGTACATACGACCATCATCATCTGTAAACCAGTCTAGAATTTTTTTATATTTAGTCTAAGTGGCTTTCAATGCAGATAATCAATAGTTACAAAAAGGACTTGTATTATAGTTTGTATTAGCTCAATTTCATTTTTATCATTATTTTATGCTTGTTTAGTTTGTTTTATTGATTTAAGAGTGAAATTATAGAACTGTACAACCCTCAGCCTAAAGAAAGAATGGAACATCAAAATCTAAAAGAAAGAAATAGTAACACTTCACAAATATTGTGGGGAATGAACCATGGTCTTTATAATCAGAGTCTCAGACGCTGTTTATTGGACAATTCTGTGCCATGTTTTTAACATTAACAATAACGTATCGAAATAGGCTCACAGGAAATCGATCCACCCGACTTTGGATCCAGAGGATGGCTTCCTGGTCACTTTACCACATCTCATGTCTAATTAGTGGGTTATTCTGAGAGCCTGTGACCAAAGGAGAAGAAAGGAGCGTGTTATATATCCCCCCCCACACACACACACACACACACACACACAAACCCTTTTCCTCCAGTTTCACCAGCCCAACGAACTTTCTTCAATATTCTTCCCTCTCCCTTATTAAAACCCTTCATTATGTGACGTAAAACCAGAGGTGGTTCGTCAGCCGCTACAACAGTGTGTAAAGTTTGACGGGACTTGAGAACTACTATTAAACTGTTTCCTCTTTAAATCAGAAATGTAAAATATCCCTTTAATTTCTTCCAGAAAATGTTTTAACCAAGGGCGTTGAAAAATGATTTTTCTAGCGGGTGAAAATGTTACTATAACTTTAACCAACAAAAGTCTGTATACGTATATATGCCCCCCTCCTCCCACAGGAGGGTTCAACTGTTTCCCCATGGGGGGTCTGGACCCCAACCCCTTACCCTTTCTACGACCTTGGTTTTAACTATTTAAATGGAACAAATGTAATCAAGATGGCCCAAGTTTTACATTTTATACTCCAGTTGAGTTTATCCTAAATATTATAAATATGACCGAATCAGTTGCAATAAAGCCATGAACGCCATTTCACTCACGTGTCGACTTCAGCGCTCGGTGGTTAAATGTGTCACTAACTTTGATGATTCCCAATTTACTGTAAGCCAGGTATATTGGTATTTAAATATTATAACTAAAGCATCTAAGAATACATCCCAAATATTCCCTGTGACTTAATGAGCTGATATTTATATAATTCACTTGATTGTTGAAGCAATCTGACCCTAGTAATCATTAATAAAATGATATTTTTAAGTTCCTTGCAAGAAGAAATAAAGTTTACTGTGCATCACACAGACTTTCTCTACTTTGTCTTATAAGATTCATTTATTAAAAACTCGTAAGAGTTGTGCGGCGTGCAGGATTAGTGTATATTAAATAATATACACTGTAACATAAACATTGAGGAAAGTGGAACACTCAGTCCACCAAAGAGAATAACAATTAGTCTCACTTTATTAAACATAATTATCACATTATTTATCTATACATTCGTATACAGCTCAAAAAATAAAGTTGCTTTTATATAAAAAAAAATTAAATAAAATATTTGTATTTATAATAATACTAAGTTACAGCTTTACAATGATAATTTGTGAAGATATGATAACCGTTATATATTTCGGAGTATGTAAAGTACTCTTAAAGTAATGTTCATGGGAAAAGAGGGTTGATATTTTGTTTATAATGTTAACCAGTGACTAGATACTAAATTTAATCAAAATCGTTAAAGCGGATTTCGAGTAGATTGATTTTTTTCTCTTTTTGCCTTTAAGCGAAATACCCTTAATTTTAAGGTGAGATATAGTTTTCCAAAAACTCCTCGGGGAATCTTATGAAAACTATAGATATCATGTTTTAGCCCGATCAGTTTATAATGAAGAATATAACGTGCCCTGAAAGATTATACTATGGCGTTAGCTTAGGGGCTGCTTCATAGTGGAACTAATCAAAGTAAACGGAGGATGCATACTGAATGTACAATATAATTAATGTTTGTGTGCTCTATATTTATGAATGTATAAACATTTGTTGATCTAATAAAATTAATTATATTTATAAAAATAAATTATTCTCCTTCTTACTACCCAAATAGTCTATGTTTTGTCAGTATTTTTGTACCTTAGCCTACATGATAATAATGTATTACGGATTTTAATCATTTCAAGGTCACTGTAACCCACTTTGGTAGCCATATGGTCTAAGGGGTCACTCTAGCGAAATACTAGATTACCGATGACAAGCAGCTTGTGGTTAGATCCCGGTCGAGTGGTTTTTCAACAAAATGGTTTCCCACTCTATCTCTCGCTATCCACGCAAATGTGGGTACACTTTCTATTAATATAACCGTATTCATCTCTAACCCATTAGCGTAATTAGTACATAGATATATAGTCTGAACGAGTAGTAAGACGCGGTGCTAAAAATAAGTTCACTGAACCTACGACGGTTAAATAGAACCTGGGTTTGTGAAGGTTCACTACGAACCGTGGAATGAAATCTTCTACTTTCAAATACATTCTTGACTTAGTTTGTAACGAGAACGTTATCTCAATATCATATAGGGGGAGATTACCTATGTCTGTTCTCTGAATTTTCAATCTTCGTTATCTTTGACTTTCTTTCAATCCATTTTCCTGTTTGAACATATATTTCAATAATCCTGTTTACAAGATCAACATCTTGGAAACTTGACGACTAGTTTAAGTGAAAAGGACGTTGTTGACTCATGAGTTCAAGTTTTTTATTTTTTTATATTACTTCTTCATTTCATATCAAAGGATCGTAAAAAGAATAAAAACTTGTTTGAAAGTTATATTTTGTTTGAATTAACTTTATTTTTTGTAATATTAGTGCTCCCTCTTAGAATAAAATCACGGTATAAAGTATCCAAGTATATTATATAAATTTGGGTTATTATTTATTTATAAATATATACACAATTAATTTTAGCACCAAATCTAACTACCTATCCGGGTTATACTCATATGTACTAATTACGCTAAAATGTTAGGTATGAGGAAGGTTGAATTTAAGAGGAGATGTAGCCCCATTTGCACTGACGTAGAAAGGAAAACCATTTAGGTAAAAACACTCTCAGTATAACCTACTAGGATTCGAACCCCGATCTCTCCATCATCGGTAGTGCAATCTATTGCGGGAGTGAAGTGTTATTCCATTCTACCACCGAAGCTGGTCAAAAAGGGTTATTTGATGTGCTCTATAGTGAGTGTTGGTATATTTATTTATTCCCGAAGTAGACCAATTACACCTTTTTTACAAGTACAGCCCGAGTGGTCATACCTGTCCAAACAAAAGGCTTTTCATGAGTACAACTTTGATTAAGTTTTTTTTTCTTATTTGGTGTTTTAAAATGATAAGCATAGAAACAGACTTTAGGCTGAAATTGATCAAATAATGAAAATAATCTACTTTTTGAAAACAAACAAACCCGCTTCGGTGACCACATGGTCTAAGGTGCTACTCTCGTAGTAGTCTAGATTGACGAGGGGAGATCGGGGTTATATTGCGGTAGGGTGAACTTAGGGTGTTTCCTAAATGGTTTTCCACTCTATCTCCATCCAAATGCGGGTGCATTTCCCATAAATTAATCCTTACTAATCCCTGATTCACTATGGCAATTAGTGCATATGCGTATAGCCCGAACGGGTAGTAAGACGAGGTGCTAAAATAGTGTCCAAACTTTCTGTTCACACAAATAAAGACTGATAAAATACAAACTAGCTAGTTTCTACTGTACGAAAAAATACAAAGATAAACGTTTTGAGTATTTTTTTTTTGTTACGTATCCATTTCCGCTTAAAATCCATTGCTGTAAATTGTTAATCAAAATAAAATAAAACGCTAATCATCCAATCCAAACAGCTGCCAACATGACAACGTGTATAAAGCAGCAAACTATGAATTTATAATGACCAAATAATAACTGTCAACACTATATCAAGCAATTACGTCTACAGAATATATTTATTATAGGAAAAACAACAAATGTATCGTCACATAAAAGGATACACACAAAATCACTATAAAATATATGAAACTAGCGAATTAAAAATCAATAATAGAGTTTGTTAAAACAAACAGTTATGTTTAAAAAAAGGTTTACCTGTTTATTATTAAGGTAGACCGCATTTAGAAACTCAAAATTGAGCTCGACCGCTGAGGACGGGGAGATCGAGGTTCGAATCTCGGTCGGGTGAACTGGGGTTGTTTTCCTAAATGGTTTTCCACGCTCCCTCCATGCAAATACGAGTTCACTTCCTCTAATTCAACCTTCCCAATTCCCAATCCATTAGCGTAATTAGTACTTAAAGCGTATAACCCGAACAGGTAGTAAGACGCGGTGCTAAATAAAAAAAACTAAAAATATTTGCACTAAACGCGTACCGATGTGTTACATTGAAGATATTGTTGTTTGCTAAGATATTTTGTCAGATGAATAAAAAAAACTACTAAAATAACGAAAAATTTGAATTTGAAGGAAACGGGCGAATATAGGGGAAAGTCAATTTTCAACCCATATTGAGTAGTGCTTCCATCTGTTAGACAATCATGAGACCGTTCTACAGCAGCCCCATGGCTTCTTTGGTGCTGAATGACAGCTTTGAAAAGTTACCGGACCAAATTATGTACCCCTACGCCGAACCATATTATCTGCAAAAACATGTGTTTAGCAGCTGTCACTTCTGACAGTCAAAATGTAGGTATATACCTAAATGTTGACTGTCAGAAGTAAGCTGTGAGCTGTCAGTCAGCACCAAAGAAGCCATGGGGCCACTGTAGATTGTGTTAGTGCTTCCATCTGTTAGATAATAATGAGAACTTTCTAATGAACTTTAAATTTAGTTAATGCTGCCATCTGTTAAACAATCATGACATCTTTTTGATGCACTTTAGATTATGGTTAAAAGAACTTTCTTGTTATATTTAGATTAATTTAAAAAAGTATTATCTGGAGTCCTTACGGTGTCTGAGATATAAAATCTGTCCTGAAGAATGTGTTTAAAGTAACTTTCCTCGTTTCCCCTGTACCTTTTATTTGTTAACTGTTTTGATTTAATAAAAATATAGTGTAAGAGTATATCTTATCCACGTAGTGATCAGGAATAAAACGGGTGACGATACGTACGGACAAGTTTGAGACCTAATTGCGTCATGTACGATCCTTGTTCCGTCCTAATCACTAATGTGACCCGTAGTCTCCCTTATTCGAGTGTTGTAGAGGGGTAGTAGGAGAGATAAACCGGTATAAACCAACCCCGCGACAGTTCGGAGCGCGTAGAGACACGCATCCTAGCAACGCGGCACCCTTTGATGCGACGGTGAAATACCGACTTGTATCGGGAAGAAGCGATAATATGCGCGTATCGCCTCTCATGATCGCGTCGAGGATACAGGATCCCATGCAAACCGATGCGTTCAAGATACGCGTCGAGGATAAGTAACGAAGATATCTGATACAAATGCATATTTAAAACAACACAGTGCTCTTTGTTCATTATTTTCATTTTTGACTAAGAAACGCTTTATGCAATGTCACTTGAAGCATTTGAAATGATTTGACCAAGATACGGACCCGTCCAAGTTTAAAGAAATACACTCCAGGATATTTTTATTTTATTTTTCTATAGCTTGAAACCCGCCTCAGTGGCGTGGTTAGCTAACGCGCCAGTTGTGTTGAGCTAGACTACCAAGGACGGGGAGATCGAGGTTCAAATCTTGGTCGGGTGAACTGGGGCGGTTTTTCCTAAATGGTTTTCCACTCTCCCTCCACGCAAATGCAGATTCGTTTCCTCTAATTCAACCTTCCCAATTCCTATTCCATTAGTGTAATTAGTACTTGAGCTTATAAACCAAACGGGTAATAAGACGCGGTGCTAAATAAAAAAATTAATAAATAACATAGATTGAAATTGACAGAGCCAAATATTTTGTAATTTAAATAAAGTAATTGGTTTTTAGCGTTTTTGTCAATTACTTAAAATACATAGAAAAAAATCAGATTTAAGCTGTGTGGCTATATAATCACAAAATTAATTATTTATTAACAAGAGGATTTAAAATAATTGGTACAACGTTCATAAAACCAGACAAACGTAAAAAGTCAAAGTACATTCAATTATAACAATTACCTCAACCATTAATTATTATTTTATAATTTATCTACTTTTTACTTGACTGGTTTCATGAAACTTGTAGCAATTATTTTATAATCATTTTGTTATTAGTTAATTCTTTCTTGTTTATATAACCACACAATTTAAATCTTATTTGCTTCAACATATCTTTCGCTTTCTACTCAACTACTAGAATATTTTCTAAAGTTCTACCTATTTAAAAAAAACTTTATTTGCAATCCTCAAGGTTGGCATGTCTTTATAAAAACGGCCGTAATTTAAAAAAAAATCGATTAAAATATTTTAAAGGGAACTAAAATGTGTATGAAATCATTCTGACCAAATTCGAAATACACGTCCTCCCCTAATGCATTTTATTGTAGAGACCCGACTATCCGTGTTTCCGTATCATCCGAGGTAGTAACATAATTTATGTTTCATGAGGATTGTTTAGAAAATGACCCGCATTAAACTGGTTCAGCCGTTTAGTGTGAGTAGCGTAGTGAATCATCGGATGACTAATTGTTTCCACTGTACTGTGGTGTCGTAAATATTACATTCCGACGCTCGACTTGGTCGAGTCGGTTGAATGCTACTGACGGCTACGCTCTCAGAGTATTATTATTATTATTATTAGCACCGCGTCTTACTACCCATTCGGATTATACGCACTTACGCTAATGTGTAATGGTAGTGTGATTGTGAGATGAAATGGAGGACCTACAGTTTAACGTGGGATCCAAGCCACGGTTGAGGCCTGGCATCCCCCACATTTCCAAGATGTATTGTCAGAGGGGAAGGAA
>CABFVX010003485.1:0-35263 GCA_902151425.1 Timema shepardi | reverse complement strand
CCCCCCCCAGCACAGAAGTCCAACACCTTACCCCTAGACCACCAGGTCACCCTTCAGCTTATTGATTTGTCATGATTTTATTTTCAAGCTGTGAGAGTTTAGGGCGTTCAATTCTAGTATTTCGTATTATCTTAGTTATTGGTTATCCGAGCTCACCCCAGTCCCGTTAAAACAATGATTAATTATATTCCTACGAACTAAATTAACAATTTTCGAAGATTAAAAATATTATTTATATTAATAACTTTATTTTAAAAATATTCACATCGTTGAATGAGTGGTCTAGGGTGGATGTGTTTTTTAACGTGTGGCATTACTGACTGGGGGAGGAACATGGCCTCCAGTTTGATCACCTGTGTGTAGACTCCTCGCCCAGGGAACTGCAATGAGATGAAATGATGATAGTGAATATGAAGGTGTTGGCCAATGGGAGTCTTAACTTAGATTAAGCCTAATTAACCAACCTCTGGGGACCATTAGAATTATTCCCCTTAAGAGAAAATACAGATGATGCAAGTTGGGACCCCTAGTTCGCATCCAGATGCGGTGACCACTAAAGCACGAGGCTGGGTGTCTAAGGCAGCGATTACGAGTCTTACTAACCGTTCTTATGCACTAATTAAGCTAATGTGTTAGGGATGAGGAAGATTGAATTTAAAGGAAGTGTACACGTGCTTCATCAGCATTTCTTACTTGCTCGCACTTACTAATATTGTAAGTGCATCTGAAATAATCAAACCACGTCTTGCAAGCCTTACGGCCTAATTACGCTAATGTGTTAAGAAAGAGGAAGGTCGAATTTATAGGAAGTGTATCTGTGCTTCATCTGCATTTCTTACTTACATTGTCAGATTTATTCAAAATATTAGTAGAGTTATGGTTTACTCAAATTATTAAAAGTTTGAACGAAATGTTTCTAAATATTAAGGAACCGTGTGCGGAAAAAGAAATTAAACTTTTAATCTTGGAGTTAATTCATGGAAAAAATTAGTCTACAACTTTCTAACTATGATCTACCGTACAACCGTTGGATTGGTTGCATAATTCATTTTCTGATGCCACGGGACGTACCCAAAACAAAAGTTTACTAAAAAAAAAAAAAAGTTTTAAGTGTACCATGAACTAAAAAAAAAAAAAATCGGAACGCTGGTCGATGGTGTCATTCCTTCAATACCGTATAGTGAATATGCCGGTGATCGGGTTAAATTTTGATCTGGTGCAATGCGTGTGTGATATCTCTAAATATTTATTCCCTCGCACTCCACGCGAGTGAGGTTACATTTACTTTAAATTTGGATATCCAGGCTACGTATTTGGTCCAAGTACTCATTGGACGCAGCAGAAGGACAGGCGATGCAGAGGAGGTTCTATAAACCTCGTGTTCTTATGGCTTACCACTCATTGTACGCAGCACAGGCGTAGTATAGGAATAACTCTATCACGCCTCTCGGTCTGGTTGTAGCAGTGATACAGATTTTCTGTGTCCTCTCTGCGACTCCATCACGTAGTTTCATCCCCAAAGTGCGATATTGCAATGGAACATCTTATCCAGTCCAAAATAATCCAGTGTGGTACGATACAAGCACTCCAGACTACATGAGGACGAAACTGAAAAATGAGCTATGGGAAAAGAGTGTTACCGAACTGAATTACTTGGATAGTATAAGTGTTTCTTGTCAGACCCACTATCAACATTTTTTATGGGTCGAAATTATTGAGAAATGTGGTTTATGTACAAGTTCGTCTTCTTCACAATCCATGTCAACTACGTGAGGACTGGTTTCAATATACGGTGCCTTGCAGAAACCTCTTCCTGTGCTATGCCTTCACTCAACCTCTGCTCTTGTCTGCCCCCCACTCTGTGTGCGGTGGATCTTAAAGTGAACGCACAGGGAAAATTTGTGTACCCGCTTTGGAATAAATCAGAAGTGCACCACTGTATGTAGTCTCTGAGCCACTGTGTGGCAAACACCGCTTGTTGGTTTGTTCAAGAACGACACACATATTTTAATCTAAGTTGTATTGTGTTTGCATCCCATCCAACCTTACCTAACACGGTTGTTTTATTGTAATTATTGTAAAGAGAAAGGGGGTTGTTTATAATATATGTCTGCCATGTCGGTGACCTGGTGGTCTAGGGGTAAGGTGTCAGACTTCTATGCTAGCGGCCGGGGTTCAATCCTCGGTCCCGTCACAGATTTATCTGATTTACCAAACCCTTCCTTCACCTCTGACAAGATATCTTGTGAGTGTGGGGAATTCCAGGCCTCCACCGTGGTTCGGATTCCACGTTAAGCTGTGGGTCCTCCATTTCATCTCACAATCACCCTACCATTCATTACACATTAGCGTAAGTGCGTATAACACGAACGGGTAGTAAGACGCGGTGCTAATAATAATAATAATCTGCCATGTTTCCTCGTTATGTAATTATTGGGTTTTTTTTCTCCCTTGTGCGATTTTGATCCGTATCTTGGGGAGGGTTTTTGATTTGAAGTTTCTCCCTCTCGTGTGCTTTCGATGTTCTTTGGGATGGCCGTAAAGACCAGTGAAACACGATACAAAATAAATAGTTTTGTAGAACATTGTAGACTGAATCGCCATTAAAATAAATATAAGTGGAACACCACCTACTCTCCATAACTATCTGTTTTTGTTTCTTTCCTCCGTGACACTCGCATTACAGCGAAGGAATAAAAGAACCAGACGAACAAGTAAGACTCGCTAACTCCGGCACAAAGCCTCTTCCTCCTTGTAATGTGAAGCGATATTTCTTGTGACCGTGAGCTCGCTCCAGGCTACGGTTCTTACTACCGTGACATCGTCTTCTTTATCTGCTGTCACTGACGTGTGGCCGTCCCGTCTCCCTTCTTTCGGTGAGCAGTTAAGAGTAGCTGACGGAAATATGTCTAGATTGATCTAAGAAGACAATATACGCTCGATGTGACACTTCAGTGGTGGTAGCCGACAAGCAGCAGAGGTTTTATTTTTATCGTAAACATTGGTTAAGAGTCACTAGTGTTAATTTATATGGAAATAATTATTATCTTAGTAATACTATAAATTGGATTTTTCCTAACTTAGTTAAAGAACAAAATAAATAGATAAAACTGTAATTATTTTTTTGTTCCGTGGTAGTGGCAACATGAAATATTATGGTGCACGAAATAATACATTATAAAGTATTATAGTCACATTTATATCTTATTATAATTGGCCAACAAAATAATTAAATATATTTTTATAACTTAGAGAAAGTTACACAAAATATTAGTTTAAAGATGAAACGTTTTTAGTTTGTAAACGGCGCATGAACACAACCGTACACTGTTTGTATGACGTAATCAACAGCTTTCGTTTAATCTGATTAATATTCTTAATTTGTTAAGAGAACGCAGCCTTTTAAAAGTGCTTGTTGGTAAAGCATTTTTAAATGAACCACAGACGTTGCTCCCACAAAAAAAAGAAACATCCAAAAGGTTACTTTCACAAATTCGAATTTCAATAATATAAAAACACTTAAAAAAATATAATTGAAAACAAATTGTTTGTTGTTAAAGTTTTGATTGCCAACAGTGACAACAAATCAACATTTGTGGTCTTAAAGATCATATGGTTTGGCGGATGCAAACATGAAAGTAGGTCTAGTAATTTTTTCTAGCAGTCACAGGGACGAGAAAGGTTGAACTAAGAGAAAGTGCACGCGCATATGTTTAAAGGGGGAGTGGAAAACCACTCCCAGTACACCCTACCAGGATCGAACCCTGATATCCCCATCATTGGCAGTCTAGTCTATTGCGAGATTGACGCCTTGGTCCATGCGGTCACCACAGCGGATCAGAGCTTGTTAAAATTGAATCTTTGATATGTCCTACCTCCCTCCGTCCCCATTTTACCATCTACTATAAAGTCACACGGCTGACTCACTCACTGACATTAATGTTTACCCACTTCCAGATGAGATAGAAACTTGAAATTTGGCACACATATAGCTCCTAACCTGTAACCAACGGAAAATTTTCAAAAAGTTAACAAAAAATTCTAACCCCCGAAAAAAAAATTCAAAATGGCGGAGCAAATTTAAAGAGAATTAAGAATAGTATGTTCAGCAGGGACTACTGTGCTCAAAGGGAATCTCGGTGCGTATAAACTGGAAGAAAATTGTTATTTCGACTATTGTAAATGAAAGGTGAGTATTTTATTTTTGGAAAATATGTGAAAATTCTAGAAATTTGATAAAATTCCCAGAATTTTCCCTGACCAGCAAATTCCCCGATTTTTTCCTGTTTTCCAGGTCTCTAGACAACTCTACCTTTACCCCATTAATAGAATAATTATATACAGATAGCACGGACGGGTGTTAAGACTCGGTGGGGAAAAATTATATTTATCTTGTTTTTTTTAAAAGGTTTCGCAAAAAGTTTGCCGACAACATTTTTTTCCCGTACGTCTCGACAAATAGTCCTCCTAGACATCATCTCCCAAATAAAGCTTCGTATTTTGTCAGATGTAGACGATGGAATGTACACGATACGAGAATATATGTGGCCGGGAATTTCACCCCCACAACAGCTGTACATACCCTAGCATTGTACATTTATAACGTTGGAATGCATCTGTCAGTGCAGTATGTTGGACTCAAGGTTTTTTTTTATGTTTTCAATATATTTTAAGGAAGAATTGAACTAAATGCTCATATATTTGCATATGCATCCCTCTCTATATATAAAAATACGACATTTAATATATGTCATATTATAAAATATATCACTATATATGTGTTATTAAATATAAAGTTTCCTCAGTGTTGTCAGTAATGGGAGCAGTGATATATATTTATATATTAGGGGCGGTAGTGATGCTTCAAAATGTTGAAGTTGAAGGTCGAATTTTCTTCTCTTTGACTTCGACACTGTAATTCAATACCTTTGAAATTTTGTAAGCATTTCGAAAGAAAAAATAAAACTTCATTATATAATAAACAAATGTCAAATACCTCCCTAAAAATGACATATTTAAACATTTATTAATTTTCAGAACAGAACTATCAAACATAATTTTAACACCGAGTAGTTACTAAATTACATCTATATTGAAAGCATAGATAAATAATTCCGATACGGTCAGATACAGTATTTACAATGTACTATATCATCTGGTATGGGCTAGAGGAAGTTGCTACCTTCATTGATCTGTCTCGGTCTCACTTATGGCTCTACCAAACATGAAAGAGGCAGCGGTGTGGACGATACTGGTAATAACATTCGATATGCAGCCAGTCCCTATGATTAATGGAGTGAAGATGTCGCTTGTAGTATCAGTTGGCGTATGCGTTCCGGTAGGCTTGGCGGACTTCAAAGTGTAATAGTACCTTCAGTCTCAGTGAAGAAAGCAACGGGACACTACCCCAATCCTTATTTCCCTAGCATGCCTCTTCGGTGTTCCCCGGGCTTTACGTCTGACGGTAGAACCTTCATATTTAGTACTATACATAGATATAAAAATTCAAATATATCAGCATAAAATTGTTATTTTTTCTTTAGGTCTTTTGCTTACTCCAGTAGCATTTAATGAGTTGTTTAAAAATTAAAAGTAGGTCTAGTGTTATATTACCCACTTTGGTGGTCGCATGGTTTAAGGCGCTACTCTCGCAATAGACTATAATGTTGGTGACAAGGAGATTATGGTTCAATACCGGTCGGATGTACTAAGAATGGGTTTCCCTAAATTGTTTTTCACGCTCTTTTTCTAGAAAATGCGGGTACATATCCTCTAAATTCAACCTTCCTCATTTTTAATAAATTAGCGTAATTTGTACATAAGTGTATAGCTCGGATGGTTAGTAAGACGCAGTGCTAAAAAAACTAAACATGTAACCGAAATTGACGCCTTCCTAAAAGATTCCTTTGTGCCTTTTTTTATGGTCAGACTTAATGCGCCTCAAAACCAAACACCAGAATGTAATGGGCTATTTTCATATGCAAAACTGGCCCATTCCAATTGATTCTAGGTATTTTTCATCTTGTGTTTGGTTTTGAGTCGCACTTGAGGTCCACTAAGTTGACTTTGAAAACTGATCCTTAGGTCACAATCCTGACAGAGTGATTTCAAACTGGAACTGAAGTTTCAGGAAGTTAAATGGAAGAGGAGATTGTCGATGTCTTGTTTCTTGTTGATTAGAAGAAGTGCGTTTCTGCTTCCCCTAGGTATTTCCGGAAAAGAAAGCCCTATCCTCAGGCACAACAAACACACTCGACCGAATTAAGCCTTTTCTAGACACTCAACGTCTACCAAGTGGTCCTTTTATTATTTAAGACCCGCCTCGGTGGCGTAGTTGGCTAACGCGCTAGTCGTGTTGAGCTCGACTACTGAGGACGGGGAGATCGAGGTTCGAATCTCGGTCGGGTGAACTGGGGGTGGGTTTTCCTAAATGGTTTTCCACTCTCACTCCACGCAAATGCGGGTTCACTTCCTCTAATTCAACCTTCCCAATCCCTAATCCATTAGAGTAATTAGTACTTAAAGCGTATAACCCGAACGGGTAGTAAGACGCGGTGCTAAATATTATTATTATTTTTATTATTATTTAAGGAATGCCAGGCCTCCAATGTGGTTTGGATCCCACGTTAAACTGTAGGTCCTCCATTTCATCTCACAATCACCCTCTCATTACACATTAGCGTAAGTGCGTATAACCCGAACGGGTAGTAAGACGCGGTGCTAAATATTATTATTATTATTATTATTATTATTATTATTATTATTATTAAAGTTGCTGTTGTATCTTGGCGCAAAAGAGGGGTTAGCGACGGAGCTCAACACGCGGTGAGCTATAAATACCTTCAAACTAGTGTGGAGGGAGGGGCATATTTTACTACACCGGAAATTTAACAAGAGCCTATCAGATGTGATTCAGTAGTGATTAAAGCACATCTTAATAAACTTTAGGATAGCTAGTTTGTAATGATGTACAGTTTGTGAAAAAGGACTGCATTTTGAACCAATTTTAGATCAAGTACAATATGTTGGGGTTTTTTAATCACTGCGACTTACTAACCGTTCAGGTTATATGCTTAAAATATGTGAGTGGGCACTGTATTCTACATTAATTTAACAAATAAATCTCAGCTGTTAAAATTTAGTTAGTTTGTAAACAATGTTCTGAAATTAGCCTGTGTTCTGCTTTCTACGTTGAATTTAATACATTTAAAATCGAAGTTGAGTTATTATAAATAATTACAATGAAATATTTAAAATTGTGTGCGATATGCTGAAAGAAATCCAGTTGATAATTTTAAGTATTTAGGCCTAAATTAAAATACATTTTTAATCTACACTAATATTATAAAGAGGAAAGATTTGTTTTTTTGTTTGTCATGGATAAACTCAAAAACTACTGGACCGATTTTAAAATTTCTTTCACCAATATAAAGCTACATTATCAGCGGATAACATAGGCTATATTTTATTTTGAAAATTTAATTTATTACTCATAAAAATGTCGATAGCTACTCATATTTTATGGTAGATTTTATTATGATTCTTCAATATGTTTGTTGAAACTAATAATGCGGGGGAAGGGGGGTCTAGTAACATATAAATCCACACCAGTGGGCGCGGCCTAAAAGGCGTCAGTCTTGTATAGTCTGGTTTTTCCAATGTAAAGAGAATATATAGTATCGTCATATGGAGAAATATATTTTATTGGCTGAGCGTGTGACGTCACTCACTACACAAGCCAACGCGTTAAATAGATACAGCTATAATGAACCACAAACTAAGTTGTTAAAAACTCGGGTCACATTTTGGAAGTTTAAATAGTAAAATAATCTTTAAACTTCACACCAATGTCCGATAAACGTAATTACTAATGTGTATGTTTGTCTGTCTTTGTATTAAATACAACTGCTGTTTACCGAGGGGCATCAGCAATGGCATTATCAAATTTCTCCAAGGGGCGCTAACTTTATATTCTCTTTAGTTGGGTTTTTTCGTTGACGGAGGGATTGAAACTCGGACTCTGGCCTAATGTACCAAAGCTATTATTTCATAAATAGTTTCTCAATTTCTCTCCGCGAAATTTCGAGCACATTTCTTTTAAAACTCTACATTCCTCTTTCCTATCCTTTTAGGCCGGTATTAAAGAACGGGCCTGAGTATTGTTTAAATGCTAGTATAGTGTTAGTGTGGTTTTAGTATTTCGTTATTTGACTACTAGCGTAGTTTTTGGTCAAGAAACGTTTTACTACCAAGAGACTAGACTTCCAATAACGAGAAGATAGAGGTTCAATACAAGGTCGGGTGTACTGAAGGAGTTTTTACTTAAATATTTTCCCACTCTCTCCCCATGCAAATGGGGTACCCTTTCTCTAAATTCAACCTTCCTCCTCCTTAGCATATTAGCTTAATTAGTAGGCTTACAGATGTGTATAACCCGAGCTGGTAGTAAGACGATGTAAAACTCGAGTTCATATTTTAAAATCTAGCTTGAGATAAAACAACTAAACATATATAATAAAGTCTTAACGTGGATGAGTTTGCAGGTCAGTTTTTTCCTCCGAGCCGGCCAAAGACGTGGCTTCTTATTTGTTCAAATGTGAAAAACGCCACACGCTTCGCAACATCACTCGCGATGGAAAATATCAGACAAAAAAAACACACTAAGAGTTAATTTAAAACAGTGTCCTCTCGTGTGGAAAGAAACGTCTTCATTGAAACAAATTAAAATATCTCCTCTAGTGAATAACTACACATTTAATTCTGTTTAGATGAAAATTAATCTAAAATAAATATAAACTCAGTGTTTGTCCCGTGTTCAACCAAAAATATTTATGTATCATCCGGTAAGAAAAGATAAAAAAGAAGATATTTTGAAATGAAATGTTTATTTCAAAGGAAAGATCACAATGCTTTAATTTATGTGTGTGTGTTTTTGAATGTATACGTGTGCGCGTGTGAGGGGAGAGTATGTGTATGTAGTAGGATTTTGGTAGGAAAAAACATTTAGAAAATTTAGAAATACTTTTTTAGAGATAAACAATGTTAACATTTTACCATATTATTAGGTTATTTCATTGCTATTGGTATTACTGTACTTATCAAAAGTGACAGCTGCGGAACACATGACGTGACATGTTATACCGTGAAAGTAGGCATAGTGGGGTAGGGGAGGGGTTGGTATGTGTATGTGTGGGTATGGATGGGTGTGTGTGTATGTATGTGTGTGTGGGGTGTATGTGTGTGTGGGGTGTATGTGTGTGTATGTGTATGTGTGAGAACGATATATATATAGAGAGAGAAATTGTATGTGAATCTTACTTTGTAACTTATAAACTGATATACGAATTTCATAGAACCTTTTTTATACACACAGGCAACTAACACAAAACTTTTGAGTGATATTTTTTTCTTCTTATAAACCACCAATTTGAAGCCAGGAAAGTTTTTAAAATATTCATAAGAAATAAAACACTTGTCCATGTTTGACGCAGAGAAAATACAAAATTCATTTAAAAAGGTAACATTTGGCTACAAGCATAGGAGAGTCGAGTCAGGAAGATAAACAACTTACCCCGTTTCACCGTCCTTGCGTCTCGGACTACCGAGTCGGAGAGAAAAACAATACAGCCTAGCATAGCCGCGCCACGAGATAGACTAGCCTAGGGACGTGTTGTGAAATCACAACCTGCTCCTTTGTCACTGCTCCTCTGAAGTCACTTTCACAACCTGTTCCTGACAGACGATAGGAGCTGTTCCTTTTAGTCACTGATCTACGGATTAAATACACACTGTAACAGGTCCAAAGTAACCTTGCTCCTCATCTCTGTCACAGAAAACGCTGTAACAGTTCCGGAGTAAATGTGTTCCTTGTCTCTCTGTCACAGGCAGCGCTGTAACAGGTCCAAAGTAACCTTGCTCCTCGTTTCTGGCACACAGACACCGCTGTAACAGGTCCAAAGTAACCTTGCTCCTCGTTTCTGGCGCACAGACAGCGCTGTAACAGGTACAAATTAACATTGCTCCTCGTTTCTGGCGCACAGACAGCGCTAGCACTGTAACAGGTCCAAAGTAACCTTGCTCCTCGTTTCTGGCGCACAGACAGCGCTGTAACAGGTCCAAAGTAACCTTGCTCCTCGTTTCTGGCGCACAGACAGCGCTGTAACAGGTCCGAAGCAACCTTGTTCCTTTATGCTCCGGAAATATTTTGGAGCAGTCGTACAGTAGAAAGGAAGTGGATACTTTTTGTGTTATTGACAGGCCACAAGAGATCAATTCCAGTGCAACCTTACTTATCGATTATAGGCCTAGTTTAGAGTTGGTTTGGGGACTCACAAATGAGTTTTGAGGGGGAAAGCTTTCGTAGTACAAAACATTATTTCCACAGTACAAGCACAGTATGTAATATATTTTCACAATAAATTGTTACGTTGATGAGTCACATTGAAGGGACCCACTTGGTGATCAAATGATTTAAGGCAAGGGTCAGCAATCTACTGACTGACTGATTTTATCTAGCCCACAAAATATTTAGCAAACAAATAATTTGTTCAAAAAATAGACTTAATAGCTAATTACTAATTGGGAAATGTAAAATTGAACTTTTTTTTCCTTTTACTTTTTTTTAAATTAGCCAAACATTTTTTTTAAACACATAAGGTTCGTTTCCGGTTGGGTGCACTGAGGGAGATTTTTCCTAAGCTACTACTAAACGTTTTCAACTCTCATTCCAAACAAATGTGGGTTCACTTCCTCTAGAATCAACCCTCTTCATCACTAATACATTGGCGTAATTGGCATAAATGCGTAAAACCCGAACGGGCAGTAGACGCGGTGCTAAAAAAAATAACTAGATTGGGAGTAGGCACGATTATAGTGACTGTGACAAAGAGGAGCAGGTAAAAGGAACAGGTCCCAGTGGTGGAACAGTAACAGATTTCTCTTGCTCCACTAAAGGAGCAGTTTTTCCCACCCCTAGACTAACCACTGCCATCAAGGTTCGAACGGCGCCCACTAGAGTGCGCCACACAACTAAAGGCGTTCCAAAGAGCTTAAGCTGTGAAGAGAGGTTGTTCTACTATAATCTAGAAGGTTCCAGTTTGGAGTGTATAGAAGAAGTTATTGTTGTCACACACCTCCCCTCCCCCCACCCCCTTGGTAATCAAATCGTATTCCCCCACAATGTATCCTGTTCTTCAGTGTTCTCTGGGTTTTCTTGTATATATAGTGCCGGTGGGGCAGCTTGTCGGCACTCTTGGACTTAGCTTGAATGGAAGAATAAGAAGCAACATAACTGATTTTCGTGAACCCAAACGGGTTGGAGAAATATTTTTTTTGTATCATTTTGTTTTGATGTTCCACAATGTATAACTATTGATTGTAAAATGAATAATAAATTACATAAGAAAGAATAAGAAGCTAAGGCTTCAGATAGTTAAAATGTATGAACAAATTTCTTTTTCTCCGTATTACTTCATCATTATTAATTATTTATTTATATATTTAACCTTTCAAAATTCTTGTTTCGGCAATATTATATTAATTTTGCAAAGGGAAATTTATAATGCATGTATATTTTAGATCGATGTTGAATTTTGTCACGTATGAAAAAAGTCGATTATTATATGTACATCGATACTTGATTTATTTTTGGGTGTATCGATACTTAATTTAATATTGAAGATGTCGATACTTAGGTTATTTTTGCAGAGATCTATTAGTTTGAGGATATAACATCTTATCTTATTGTGAGACAGAAGAAACTTTATAATGAGGTCTAATATTGGTATTTTGCAGCCAATTTTGGTTTTGTCGTCTATAAATATAACAAAACAGGTTTCACTTATAGTTTAAAATTTATCCTTGAGAATATCTATTGACCTTATTATGATCGTGCAATTTAGTTAGGGTTTTGTGTATAATAGGAATGTGTATAGTGGATTTAGAAAAGATGAGGGAAGTTTGAGAACTCGCCTTTGTAAATAATGAAGATAGATTTTGTAATTGATATTTGTTTACGAGGGTCACGTAACTATAATAGTTTGTTCCGTGCGGACAGAAATGATTTAGTTATCATTGTTCTTTTCTAATGCAGCTGTTTTGAGTGTAAAACGACATCTAACTTTGATATAATTTTCTTTTACATCAATTATTCTAAATCTTAAAGAATACTGTCTGTTTGCCAGCTCGACTATCAATATGATTTATAATATCTCTAAATATAGTTCAAACTTATTCATATTCTTATATTATTATTAGCACCGCGTCTTACTACCCGTTCGGGCTATACGCACTTTACGCTAATGTGTAATGGTAGGGTGATTGTGAGATGAAATGGAGGACATACAGTTTAACGTGGAATCCGAACCATGGTGGAGGCCTAGCATTCCCCACATTCATATTCTTATACTTATATATTTATTTATGTTATTTATGCATAAATAACAACAATGAAACTTCAAGTTTTCTTTAATGCTAGGAATAATACCTTAGGTCATATGTGTGTTCGCTTATCTTCTTTTTCTTTTTAAGTACATATATACATATATATAAAAATTTCTTTGAGGACGACCGTCCTCATATCATTCCCGCAACCGGTGTGAGTTGCGTGCTCTGAGTTTCGAATGTTAATACTTAGACATTCAAAACAAGAACTCCAGCTACTCACTCCTATTGCCCTTTTTTTGATGTTATTCATTTGGACCTCCTATTGTGGTTTAATTTTGCTAAGGAGAGTTCAATAACATTCGTCAAAGTTAAAATGCCTATAGCCGGCGAAACACCCATAACAAAAGCCCTGTTATTATATTATATGTTTAATTGATATTAAAAGATGGAATTTTTTTATAGATTTAGAAAAAAAAATTGTTTTAACAAATTATTACCCGCTTTCGTTTTCGAATGGTTTAAAAGGCGTCACTCTCTTGTTAGATTGTACTGCTGATGTCGGGGGAGATCGGGGTTTGAGTCCCGGTAGGGTCTACTGAATGTGGTTTTCCACTCTGCTTCCAAGCAAATGCAGGTAGATTACCTTCAAAACGCTTCCTTCTACATCCTTTTACCCCATTAGAGTAATTACAATATATTCGTACAACCTGGACAAGTATTGAGACGCGGTGATTTAAAAGATAATAAATTATCATTAGCTTATGTTGGATACTCCAATTTTCATATAAAGGCTTTTTATATAATAACTAATACAGTTTTTTCTGTCAACATTGGTAACAATTTACTATATTAATTGTGTTTTTATGGCTATTTATAATCTATATCAAAAGTGATAGCTTCAAATCACATGACATCACGTATGAATATGTGAAAGTAGATCTAGTAATATCTCTAACTGTCAGATAAGGTCCTTCCTACATTACAAAACTTCACCCATTATTATAAAAAGTTACTCTATTTTCTTAAAGTTTGCTAAACTTCAACGAACAATATCGCAAATTATTGAACAAGATAAGAAAATAAAATATGTTATAGAATTTCACCAATCTTTATGTTACTAACAAACTTATATCCCTTAATCTAGGTTAAAATAGCCAAATGTTCCTTGAATATGGCTGATACGTCTTGTTGGCTGCCATTTCCACTAATAGAGGAGTAATAGTAAAAATAATACAATGCTTTGAAAAGGAAAACAATATAGGTTTAAAGTTCCGTAGTTCATCCTTGAACAATTTGTTTGTGTTGAATAATTTAGTTTCACAATTTTCATTTCTGAAATTTAAAAGTAAATGTGAAAAAATAAGAACCTTTAGTTTTAGACATATATAAAAATATATAATAAAACAATACACTCCGGAAAACTCAGAATTTGGATTAATATTCTATACGCAAGCCCACAGCAGACACCCATATACATAAAGGGTATCCACGATAGCAGAGTAGGTTAGTGAGAGAAGAAGGTTCTTTATTGTAAACAGCGTACAACCCGAACGGGTAGTAAGACGCGGTGCTAAATAAAAATGTATTGCAAACATTGGTATAGTCTCACTAATGACAACCTATTAGCAAATAATTATGATTTATTATCAATAAAATGCGTTATCAAACAATTATAATAATCATAGGAGTGTGCGAGATAATTTTTCGTTTGAGACAAGAACGGGAACGAAAATTTTATAATACCTTAATTCTGAGTGAGAACGGGAATTAAATTTGTATATTTAAATATTTCTTAATCTTAAAACACTGCAATATTTAGTTCGATAAATTAATAAAGAGGCCCTAATAGTGTAAATTAAAACAAATATCGTTACAGTTTAAAACTGAATATAAATCAGACACCAACATATCTAACATTAATAGCACTAAGGAAGCTAGAATATGAAATATACTTATTACCTCTAGACTATACATACTTGACTACTGCTTGGTGTTCGTAAACAACAATACATGTTATAGATTTGATGATAAGTCTAATAGTGGTAACTCTATAGAGATAATCTCTACATTTCTCTCTTTTTGTATTTTCTTTAACCTGGTTCTTTTAGGTTAACTTTATTTTCCCTCAACTAATTAATTAAATATTTTCTTTCTGGTTATCGTCTAATGTTTCTTGGATTCTTAATTTTCGTCTTGTATTTTTCCTAATTTTACATTGGTTTTGTTTTTCTCAGACCTGAAGATGACGTTTGTACGTTGGAACATTTAGTCAACCTGCCTTTTGGCGTTCAAGGAGTGGAACTAAATATCAGCTAAGGAACGTTTATATATTCAACAATTTATTTCCTATTCTACATAATTTTCTTTCTTTCTTACAAGTTTTACTCGTATAATTAACGTATCTAACTTCAATTTTTTGCCTTAATAATCCTTGTTCACTTTCATTGGTTTAAATTTTAACTCTCCTTTTGACAATTGTGAATTTATCAACAGTATTACATCAAAATGTTAGTTATTTTAATTCATTACTAAACCTAATATATCTTTCTTCATAATGTTTTAATCATTTAATCTGTAAACTTAGAATATGTGATTTTTCATTTGTATTGTATTCTTGTTCTAATCTTAATATGTTTCCTGTATTTTAACCCTATTGTTCTTTTTCTACTCGATTTCACAATCTTTAATAGGATTTATAAAGTTGTAAAGTTTCATTATTTATAGTTTTACTAGTGTTCTGTTGTTTAATCTATCTTCTCTTATATGATGTAACATATTTTATATTCAAACTTGTCATTTCTGTATTCATTTAATTTTCTAAAGTTTCTTTTCTTAAAAATTCAATATGTTTTTTTGCTAATAAATTTCATGCGGCCTTAAACCTTATATTTCATATCACTTATTATCTTTTAATTTTAATTAGATCCTTTTATTATTGTTTAATGGCGTTCTTTTGAATAATTATTCTATAGAGTGCACAGCACTCCAAAATGGCAGGTGACTTGTTGAAATCGATTGATTTAAGATATTTTATTTCATAATTTTAAGTGAGTTATAAAATAAATCGACTAACCAAATTAACTTAAATATATACCAATCATAAATATAAAAATGAGTTGAGTTACCCAACGTTTTAGATATTTAGGAATAGAGGTATAATTCCCAAAATGTTCAATAATATAGCATATCTCTCACGACAATCGGGTCGAGAGCAGGAAATATTTTTTTCCCGCGGGAATCCCGAAATTCGGGAGACCCATACACCCCTAAATAATACTACACTAATAATTAAGTTATTTATAAAAATTGTCGTTTTCGTAATTTATTGAAAGAACAAAATATATTAATAAAATAATTATGCTCTTTTGTTTTGGCCTTGTGTCAACAAGAGATATTGTATGACATGAATTAATAAATTAAAAAGTATTATATTCACCCTAGTTTCTTACTATAACTGCCAACCAAAATGAGTATAGGTTTCTTGTAACCTAGAGAAAGAGCCATACAAAACATTGGTTTCAAAATAAAACGTTTTTATTTAGTAAACACCGCGTGTACATAGCTGAAGACGGTTTGTATGACCTCATCAACCGCAATTGTTTCGGCTGGTTCGCCATCTTAATTTACGAAGAGAACTTAACATTTTAGAAGCTCTAGCTTGAAAAGCAGTTTTAAGTGAACCACAAAAAGAAACATCCAAACGGTTATTTTCATAATTTCATGTTCCAATAATGTAAACGCTGTTTTGTATGTTGTGAAAGTTTTGACTAGCAACCATAACAACTCGACAAATGGTCTTCAGGGTATATTTTCCTGACTGTCACCACCTATCCTACCGTAGATACCCTGTAGTCTTGTGTGTCTTGGTCTGTGTCTAATTTCCATGAACAAGACTGTACCTGGCATCATCTGCTGACGTGGAACGTTTCTCTGTTTAAGTTTCTTGGTTTAGAAACAACAACACTTCTTCCTTCGTTATTTTTCTTTCGAAGAAAGTTTAATTTACTCAGAGTGAGTTCAAGTGTTGTTGTTTTTTCATCATCTTTTTTAAAAAATAATACAGGTTGGACAAGAAATCCCGGTACCCCTAAGGGTAATAAACATGTTGTTACCCACTTTTGTGGTCGCATCGTCTAACGCGCTACTCTCGTATTAGAATATACTGCCCAAGACGGAGAAATCGGGGTTCGACTCCGGTCGGGTACATTAAGGTTTTTTCTTAAATGGTTTTCCCCTCTCTCTCTTCACGCTAATGCGGGTGAACTTCCTCCAAACTATGGCTTCCTAAATCCTAACATATTAGTGTAATTAATACATAGGCGTATAACCCGAACGGGTAGTAAGACGCGGTGCTAAAAAAAGACAAAAATTATGTTATTTAATTAGGTAGTAGGTTTGGGAAAATTATTTATACAAATAATGGATGTGTAATAGGCTCATTTTGAAAAAGTTCCTCCTCGTAAAGAGACAATTCTTGATTGTGGAATAAATACTTGTTTCAGACAGTTTTAGAGACGGGTCGCGGAGGGGACGAAAGAAGACGCGCGCGCGATTGGAAACACGTGCCGCAGTTGCCCGCGCGATTGGAAACACGTGCCGCAGTTGCCGATTAGATTACGCTATCACCAATGAAATTAGCATGCGGAAAAACTTCATACACCTCGGTAAACACTGCGAGATCATCCGAAAAAAAACAATACTTGAAAGTTAGACCGTTTCGCCCGATGTGCGTCAGTTAATTATCGAGTGTAGACAGAACTGCTTTGTTAGCACAATTTACCAATCCAATCTCCCGCGAGAAAAAGTGGTCTTTTTTCCTATGAGTGTGCATCTATCGCTGCTAACGGGCCAGAAATGTTTACTTCTGGCAAGGCCTTACACAGTTTGAGATTTCAGGGTGTAGGAGGCGCGGGTTTGGTTGATACAGTCCCCCAACGGCTTTAAGCAAAGAAAATTTACGCAAATTAAAGGCTTCTATAATCTATCTGGATCTAATATTATATGATAACTAAGGCCAGGGATTGAATACAATAAGTGCTTTACTTATTTTCAATATTTAGAAACTTATAATAACACATCCCTCTAAATAAGAAAATTTAGAATGTATCATGTATTAAAATATAAAGGCATACCCAGTGGCGGCAGAACCAAGGGAGTAGGGTTTCCGGGGAGGATTGCCCCCTAAAAATAATGTTTTCTCCCACTAGGTTTATTTCACTTCCTTCTTATATTTTCGAATATATAATTAAAAATAAATATAAATGTATTTTGAAGGGGGAGGGCCTCCGAAACTCTTTAGACTGGGGTAGGATAGAACAGTTCCTTAAAATCCCTCTTTTTGTTAAATGTCCTTCACCTACGTACATAAGGTTTTGTCGCCCTTGACACATGGATAATTTTAGGGATGATCTCGTCTTTCTCTAATAAAGTTAGAGGCTCAAAGATTTGTGTTTAAAGAAAAGGTTGTTGTCACCCTAGCTTCATAGTTCAAAATGTTATACTTTTCAAATAAATGTATTTCCAACTTGACCAAATGTTCTGACTGCAAACTGTTTTGGGGTTGATATCTGGATACACCACTCTCTTATCTGGCCACACCCTATCGTTCTTGTTTATTTGGTGACCTAATTGCAACGTGTTCTTGGAACTACCATTCGAACAGTTTCAAGTCAAAAGTTTTTGTTTCTCAATCTCAAATACTTACCCGCTTTCACAGTCCTCCCCAAATTCACTAATACTTCCTATTTCCTTTATCAATACTTTGTCATAATCTTCCCAACCTTGTTGGCTGAATAACGAACACCACCACAAACTATTTTTTTTACATGTACTTAAACTTTAGAATACGTATACACTTGAATTCGTAAATAGTTTTTATACGTCAATATTATAATCAAAGTAGACCTTTAATTTTTATTGCCAACTTTCTGGAGGGGAGAGGGGGTCGAACCTCTAAATAACCCCCAAGGCTAGGGCCTTGAATTCTGGGTTAAGGAGAATCCTCGTTTCACGCGTGAGTTACAAAGTAATGCGGCCGCTCTATGGGTACGAGAACTTTTCGGCCATCCTGTATATGGTCCCCTGTAAAACAATGATACAAAGTTTCCTGTCTTTGAGACAAATGATTTGAGTATGATTATTTTCAAAGTGTTTTTAATATTACATCGTTTTGAAAAAAAAATCGCTATCGATTGTGCGCAAGTTTGAAGTATTTTATACTTTCATTCGAAGCCCTACGGCTTATTCTAGCTGGTTTTTTTTACATGTAATCAGTGAAGAAATAAATTTACATGTTTTTAAAACTACATAAGTTTTTAACTAAAAATTCGCTAAGGATTAAATTAAAAATTGGAATATATAATAACAATGATCAAGTTATGATATATATACTATTCCATCCGTAGTTCTAATATTGAAAAGATTTTTCATAATTAACATATTTTACATGAAAATGAATCTCCATTGAGAATGTACATTTCCTTAAAAATTGCCTGGAGATAAATTTGAATTCCAGACATTGCCGAATCCCTGTAAAGTTAAATTTTTTAAAGTTATAAGTTAAGAAAGTCCTAGTAAAAGTATTTTTAAACTAGATTTTAGCCTGAGCGTTTACGTTATAAAATTAATATTTTTTTTATTAAAATATAGACAGAATCTGCTAAATCCAATCCCATTATTATCTAAACTACTATTATTTATTTGTTAATGTAAACTAGATGTATATAGGCCTACTTTTACCTTAGTTGGTGGTATCTCTCTAATCCCGGGATGACCCCAAGTAAAGTCGAGTTTGAATAGGAAGGGACTTTTTATCATATACAAACTTGTTTGGAGTCAACGTTGATTACATATTACTACATTATTAGTGCTATTTTATAGGTATTAATACATATCAATAGTTACAGCTTCAGAGAACATGACGACTTATGAAAGTAGATAAAAGAGCTTATCTTAGTGCAAAATAAGGCCCTTTCTATGAGAAATGGGCTGTAATTAGGTCAGTGCTAGATCTATATTATGTCACGTTAGGACTCATCTGGATTAATTTCCCCATAAAATTATGTGAATACAAATATATATATATATTTGTAAACACTTCACCTGCTGGCCAGGAATGTTAAACTTAAAATATAAAAAACAATAGTTTTATAGATGGTTCCCTATGGATATAAAATATGGTATCTCACCTTACATGACGAAATTAAATTCGGGGTGTTCGAAAACAAGGTGTAGGATGATATTTGGTTTAAAGAGGGATGAGGCTATTGGAGAATGGAGGTTTTATAATCTTAAGTTACAGACCATGTACTCGTCACAATACATTATTAGGATAATCAAATCTCGTAGATTACGGTGGGCAGGACATGCAGAGCGAATGGAAGATTCTAGAAACGTGTTCAGGGTACTGACTGGTAAACCCAATGGGAAGGGATATGGTGTAATGAGATGGACTGGATGGAGCTCGCTCATAATAGGAATAGGCGGCGTACTTTTGAAAGTGCAGCAATGAACTTTCTAGTTCCTAGTGCCATAGAGTAAGCAAGTAAGTATGTATATATTATACAGATAAAATTGCCTAAACTAGAAATATAATAATTTGATTTTAATAGTATATTGTTTTTGTTTTTAATTCACTATCTTGTGTAGCTTTCCATTCCATCCCTGAGGGTGGTTTAGATAGATTTATGATGTTCAATTTTATTTATCAATGTTTACGATAGCCCATAATAAGAACATTGTTCTATAATGTATCTATGAAAAAAAAATTGTATAAAATATCCATTCTTCTCCAATAAATTAAGTTTAAATTTTCACTATTTTCGTGGAATGATTTTAAATAGCTCCCATTTTGAGTATGGATATATGTTGAGGGTATGTGGGGGCTACACTTGGCTATTGCCTTATACATCCACTTTTATAGGGAAGAAATATAAAATAGATTTACATTTTTATGTTGTTTTTCCGTATGAAGCCAGGGGCTAGAGTTTTCTCTTGAGGTTTTATAGAGACTTGTTTTTACCCGTTTGAAACGAATTTTTCACTTAAAATCCTGTTGAGAATATTTATGTAGTGGGTTAAATATAATTTAAAATAATTTGCTTTAAAAAAATTATAAATCAACACAACTAGAAAGTGTATTTATTCAAATCAAAGATTTATGAATGGGTTATAGTTACATATTAAATTATTATTATTATTATTATTATTATTAGCACCGCGTCTTACTACCCGTTCGGTTTGTACGCACTTACGCTAATGTGTAATGGTAGGGTGATTGTGAGATGAAATGGAGGATCTACAGTTTAACGTGGAATCCGCACCACGGTGGAGACCTGGCATTCCCCACATTCACAAGATGTCTTGTCAGAGGTGAAGGAAGGGTTTGGTAATCAAATAAATCTGTGCCGGGACCGAGGATTGAACCCCGGCCGCCAGCATAGAAGTCTGACAGCTTACCCCTAGACCACCAGGTCACCTACATATTAAAATAATGAACTAAAATTATCTTCTATAAAAACAGACATAGTTTTTTTGCGTTGTGTATTTTTATCATATAAAAAAAATTATGAGCATTTAATACCTATGAAAATGTATTGAAGATATAAGCTTATTTGAAATTATAGCTTTTAAAAATCGACATGAACATATAAAACTTGAAATAACATGACAGAAGTAGAAGCTTAACAATTTTAATGTTGTGTATTAATGTATTTCTTAGAAAACATGAGTTATGTCATTTTGCTTTTACAGAGTGCAGTATTGCGAACCAGATTTTTAAGGTGTTTGGGTTTAAAACGATTCCTCGCCATCACTGAAGACCTTTGATGTTTTATTTTCCTATGAAATCAAAGTTTCTCAGTTGTTGTTTTTTTACTGTGAGAATAAAGTAAAGCAAGTACCAGTGATTCGGAACTAAACGTAAGTTGGTTATTGACGCTAATAAACCTTAACTTGTGCTTAACGCTCGAATGTGTTTGGATTATTAAAACAAAAATAGCTATTTGTATACGTTAAAAAGCAAATAACATGCTGAGAGTTGTAAATATTAGTTTAATTTCTATAAAATACATAATTATTAATCTTTGGCTACATCATTATAAAGTTGTTGTATAGAGTTTATTTCAGAAGACTTTTTTTTACCATATTTTAGTGCCCTTACGGGTTATACGCATAAGTATTAACTACCTTTATGGTTCGGAAATAAGAAAAAGTAGAATTAATAAGAAATGTAACCGTATTTGCTGGTAGTAAGAGTGGGAAACCATTTCGGGAAAACCACCCTTAATACACCGGACCGGAATTCAAACTTTGATTTCCCCGTAATCCGTAGTCCAGTATAATTATTATAGATTGTCGTGTTACACCGTGCGAAGACCGATGCGGGTTTCGAGAAATCAATTAATAAATTCTCTATTTTTTATGAATCGCGTTTGATATCCGTCTAATTGTACTAACATGCAGGGATTAGGGAAGCAGACTTGAAAAGTGTACCTGCATTTTCATGGAGGGAAGGTGAGAAACAATTTTAAAAATATATCTGGTAGCTGATTGTAACTATATAACCAAAAATAAAAAGATACGTGGGATAGATTATATTATTATTATTATTATTATTAGCACCACCTCTTACTACCCGTTCGGGTTATACGCACTTAGGCTAATGTATAATGGTAGGGTGATTGTGAGATGAAATGGAGGACCTACAGTTTAACGTGGTATCCGAACCACGGTGGAGGCCTGGCATTCCCCTCATTCACAAGATGTCTTGTTAGAGGTGAAGGAAGAGTTTGGCAATCAGATAAATCTGTGCCGGGACCGAGGATTGAACCCCGGCCGCCAGCATAGAAGTCTGACACCTTACCGCTAGACCACCAGGTCTCCCCGGATAGATTATAAAACAACAATTTATACAGGGCATATTATGGCCATTATATAACCAATAATAAAAGTTATTTAGGGTAGATGATGGTAGTTGTATGATCAATAATTTTTTTTAAATGTGATACAACCGATAATTATTATATTACCAATAGTAAAAATGTACAATCCATTTACATACATTCCTTACCTTCATGTATTGCACTATGCCGTTATCTTATAAGCTGCACCATAATGTAACCAATCAAGGTAAGTTTGCTTCCTTCAAGGGTAAACGAGGGGTACATAAGGCATCTGATGGTGATTATTTAACCAACAATAAAAATAATGAGGTGGTTTATGCCGAGTTTATAACGACTTATGGCAATATATTGCAGGTAGCTAGTGCTGTAACATTTGGTGTTTTATCTAAGCCTTTCTTCGGTCCCAGATGACTGATCTGAATTTGAGCCGCCGCCAGGGGCGCTCATAGGCGTCAAATATTTCCCGCGCAGGCGCGGACGCGGTAAAGTTCCCTCAATGACAACGAGCCGTTATGACGCGTCTCAGACGCTGAGCGGGAGCGTCGCCGTTATGTTGCTAAGGGCGTGCTTGTCCCAGCGTCGGTTAGTCGGATGCAACGCGACGCCGACTCTTTGGGAAACCGAGATATCAGCGCGTTCGTAGTGACGGCGATACGAGTGCGCAAGTTGTGAGGCCGATAAAGAGATTCGTTTGGTGTCGCGACTATTCCTCACATCTTGCTTCGAGAAGTTTGACAAATAGTTATGTAATTACTGATCCAAGTAATGTCATTCAAATTTGAATAATTAATATCCTACGAAAGATACACAGACAAATTCAAATGAATAAAAATAAACTTTAAAATTATAAGCTTCTATTAAATATTTCCAATTTCTTAAATAATTACTAATATTTAAATAAGAACGTTTAGGAATATTAATTCAATGTAAATAAAATATCTAGCTCAATACAATTATATAATATTTATATAAAATATATTAGAGTCTTTATTTATACAAGTTTATTAACTTTATATAATATATATAATATAGGCCTACTCAATTACTTTACAACCAAAACATAAATTTTGTATTTTGTATGAATAATATTTTAGTTCAAATCGGAAGAATAATTTAAATCGGTAAAAACATGAAAGTAAAGTTTGAATTTAGTTTTTAAATATTTAATATTTCTGAAATTAAATTATATTTTTAGACTATAAAAAAGAGCATTAGTTTAAAAATACAGATGAAACATATTCATTCTAGCATTAATTAATATAAATATAAAAGCCTAAAATGAGCTTATCAAAACGTTATCACGCGTATGTAGATAGAGAAAATGGCAAAAAAAAATGTATTTATTTCTTACAAATTTCAAATCAACCCTGTTTATAAATAAAGGTTTATTATCACCGCAACCCTTTTTAACTCAAATTTAGACTCATTTTGTGCAATAATTATAACTTCAATACAAGGGAAAGGGAATTAACTACAGGGGAAATGTAGGTCAAACAGATTAAAGTTGCCAGTTATTAAACATTATTAAAAATAATTTTCTATGATCATTATTTCATTCTATTCCTTTGTTTGGCAAATATAATATTAATATTAATGTGTTTATACAGCTGAAATCAAGATACTAACGTTTATTCTATGAATAGGGGTATTGTACACTAACCGGAAGAACGGTAAAGAAAATGCAAACATATTTATTTGCAGCCAAAATAACATTTAAATTTATTATTTATGTTATTTTATTAGGTATTGATAAGATGTATGAAAGTAACGACCGCAGTCCACATGACTTTATGTATGACTATATTAGAAAATTTAATTGTTCTAGTAACTTTTGTTTTTCCTATCAAAATCAAAATATACCAATACTTGTTATCTGCAGATAATAAAGAGATTAAATATTTTTCCCTATGACGGAACCTAAATTATTTTGTTTTTAGTTTAATTTTGTTAGTAATGTTTTGATCTATTCGCACTAAACAAAAATATGAAATTATTACCTGTACATGCAAACATTTCACAAATATGAGTAGAATGAATTAAACAGAGGAATGGAAGGATTACAATCTCAGAGGTAGGATCGATCACACGTTTATCAACTTTACAGAACGTTTTAGAGATGTTGTGGGCTGGTAGGGGGTAGATAGGAATTGAGGGGCTTGTATTCAAAACATTCTATTATTTATGTGTAGGTTTGTTATTTTATCCACGGAGTATAATATTTGGTGTAACAATTTGTTGAATTAGGACTATTGATAAATGCGGTTAAAAAGAAATATTGTCGGGGGAAACATTACGTTTGCAAACTTAATTTTTTTGTAAAACTGTTTTTCCGAGGTTAAACAAGTTGTCAGATCTATTTTCGTGTATCCAATACTTCTGACCAGCAAGTTTAGTTTGTAACTGAGGAAGAAACTGATGAAAAACAACATTTGGAGCATCGTGCTGTATAGAGAAGAAACTTTAGACTCTCACAAAGATTAAAAAGAAATACTCGGAGAGGTTTGAAATGTGGTGCTGGGGAAGACGTGACGTGACAGACAGACAGACAAGGTGACAAATGAAGCATACCAAAGACGAGTCTGTGAGAAGATAATAATTTTGGATGTGATTCTTAAGTACAAAGCAAACTGGATCAGGCACATCCTTAGGAGGGAGTCTTCTTCACGACGTCATAGAAATAAAGGTTTAGGGAAAGTGGAGCTTAGGAAAAAGGAGAATTAAAATATGGGATGACTTGAAGGAAAGAAGATAATTCTAGGAGGTGAAGGAAGAGGCAGCGATCTAACTTCACTGACAAAAGGAATGGACCCGTCGTAAGACATAATAATAATAATAATAATAATAATAACAAATGAAACATCGTATAAAAATAATAATAACCAATGAAACATCGTGTAAAACATAAAATGTATTCTTACAGGTATAGCTACTTATTTTATTTCAAGGCACCGCCTCGTTGATATTTCTCTTTTGAGCTCGATAAAGCGTTTAACCCGCTCCTTTGAGACTTAGTTATATTCCCGGTAGAGATATGATGGTTATAATTCTTGGAGTGGGATTGTGGTAATGTTGGTAAGAAGGTTACAGGATTATCCTCTCAAAGATTAAATTTCAGGACAAAGCAAAAAAGAAACTAGTGTTTTCAGAACTTAACAAAACTAAGCTATTTTGAGAAAAGCAGTACTTTAATATTTATATTGCCTGTCAGTCACTAACTAACCCAACATCACACCTTGCATATAACTCAAAGAATATTAAAAACAGGTTTTGTTTTTCTTTAATCAGACGCATTTATACATGTTTCTATTCGTCGAGAATCCTTTACTGAGTCAGCATTTACTTACTCGGGTATTTACAGACTAGTGCATGTGTCAAGTTAAATCAAAGTTATGATTATAATTTTTTTAACGTGTTTCACTTTAATTTTAAATTCAATCTATTTTTATCTTTAACCTAGAAACATATTCATTACACTTTTTTTTTAACTACGGGGAATGTTATAAAATTGTTAATTCTTTAAAAAATAAGTTTAAATGATACTAATAATGATTGTTCCTACCACATAGGTTAGTTATAATTCAGTGATAAGAATACTTTGAACACAATGAAAATAAGTTAAAAGAAATATGGTTATGAGTATCTTAATTAACTAATTAGCTCACATACCCACTACAGTGGCCGCGTGGTCTAACGCGATACTCTCACAATAAACTAGACTGCCGATGACGGGGAATCAGGGTTCGATCCTGGTCGAGTTCACTCCCTATATGGTTTTCCACACTCCCGCCACGCAACTGAGGGTGCACCTCCTTTAAATTACATCTCCCTAGTCCCTCATCTGCTGAAGTTCGCTTTTAGAAGAGGATGTTTTATCGTCAATATGGGAGGGTATATTTGAGTGTCATTAGGAGAACAGAGAAATACCTTCTAGACTCAGATATGTTGTGGAATAAATTTCAACAGCCTTACTCGTAAATACTAATTCGTGCATTTATATCCGAGCGTAGCGAGGTTTTGTTTTTTCTTAACCCTTTTGAATTGCATCTGTATATCTGGCTCTTTGATTCGTGACAAGAGTCAAATGCGCCGACCAATTTAACAAACTTGTCAGGAACGGTCTTTGAACCTAGGCGGAACTACGTGTATACGTAGTTTTTATATCTGGCTATCCGTTTAAATATGGGGGTCAATCAAAAGTAAATCTACCCGTTTATTTTATACTAAATATGTGGACCCATTTTAACTAAATTTGACAGGGTTCGCAGAACTACTAGAATTTAAGAGGAAAATTTGATTAATATCAACCTGATTGCGTTGAACACACAATATTACTCTCTATGTTAAATTAAATTAAATCAAACCCATGTCAAATTTGATTTCATCACACATCATCTAAAATTACAAGTCAATATTAGGCCGTGCCATTCTTGAAGTTGAACAGCCCCACTGAGTCTAAAGTACCATACAAGTGAGTATTATAAGTAAGTCGCCAAATTACGACTCTTGCGTGAGTTGGTTTGTTACTTGTACATCGGGAAGATACGAAGATCCCAGGATCAAAGTTTGACTTTTGTAAAGGAGTTCGTTCAATTATATGTATTTCTGTTGCTGCGATGATTGAAGAAATGTGGATCAAATTGTGAACCGCAATTCAGTCAAGTCAAAACGGGGTTGGTGGATGTACAGGGGTAATTGACCTACACTTTTGTAAATAATTAATTTCAATAGTTATTTATACATACCACAAAATATATGGACCAATATGTTTTATGCGAGAAAAATTGTATATGCATAAGTAGCGCTTTATTGAACCCGATCATTAGTATTATAAGAGTTGATATTAAAAAATTTAAAAAGGGGGTAGAACATTTATAAGTATCGGCAAACACTACTATAATAGAAAAAAAGATAAAATATTATTACCAATTGAAAACGGGGTGCGCTGAATTAAGCTATCTACATGAAGTTGGTTTACATTTATATTAACAAGCTATAAGCCAATTTAACAAAGTTTAACCTGCTTCGATGATTGCATGGTCTAAGACGTCACTTTTGTATTAGACTAGACTGCCGATGACAGGTAGATCAGGGTTAAAATTCCGGTCTTGAAGGCGGTTTTCCAAAATGGTTCACCACTCTCCCTCCAAGCAAATGCAGGTACTCTTCCTTTAAATTACACATTTCTCACCCCTAAATTATTAGCGTAAATAGTACATTTGCGTATAACCTGAACAGGTGTTGACGCGGTGTTGAAAAAAAGTTTTATTTCACTAACAAGATGAGTTTCAATATCTATGTTTTTTAAATATGTGTTGTATCTTTTAGAGGTTTTATAGATTATACTATAAGGGGTTATTTATTTTGAAGTAATAGAAATTTATATTATAAATTTAGATACAGTATGTGTGAGTAAAATTTTCTAGCTATACACATTGAAATCAATGATCGTACTAAAATATTAATTTTATAATTTTAATGACATTAATATATTTATGCAACTAAAATATACTAGTATACTAATGCTTTTCAAACATTACCGTAGGATATTTTAATCATACGTCAGAGGAGATAATTTAATAAAAGCAAGTAACAAGGCTTTTTTTTTACCCTCTTTAGAACCAGCTTTGAAGATTAATATTAAGTTGGAAATGGATTTGCGTGTGGATTAAAAAATTAAGAGCCCTAAACGTTATATATTTATATTTAATTCAAAGAGTAAATGTTTATAACTTCCACCAAACACACAAGAATACCCAGGGGTGTCAATTAGTTTAGTGTTTTATGAACAAAATAAAAGTGTATTATGAAGTATATTATTAGCAAGATATACCGTTTGGTACACTGCAATCAAACAAAATTGATTCATTTGAAACGTTGATCATATTTTGTTCCTAGCTAAAAATAATAATATATATCAAATTTGTTTAGCTATGAAAAGTAACACGGTGTGTCGTAACTAACAGGAGACTATAAATCGATCAATAACCTTAATTGTTTAAATCTTACCACAGTATTTTATTTCTGTAGTATGTCAAATTCTAACAAGTGTGCCCTTATATTACTTACGTAAATTTACAGTTTATTAAAGTGTTGTCTATTTACGAACAAACTTGGGACTAACAAAAATATACCATATCACACAAATCCTGTTGTTTGATTATTTGTTTCATCTAAACTCTGGTTAAAGTGTAAAATATTCAATAAACGTTAATAATGTTCAAAATACTGAAGAAAAATACAATATACTATAAATTAAGGAAGAAATATACTTGTTTAGGCCTATAAAATCGGGAGTATGTGCAAAAGATATGAACGGAAACCAAAAACAAAAGTTTACAAGCGTGAAATATCCTTTGAAGTGGGCCTATATCGGGGACGAAATAAATTATAGTTATGGATGTCCAGCTCCTTGCTGATAGTGAATTTTATGAGAATATATAAAATAAATTATCTTAAATTGCTATGTCAGGAGTGAATAAAAAAAAACTTCAGGAAGTAGATAAAAATTAACTAAGGCAACATATATAAGGGAAAAAATCTTACAATAACTATCATGATTGGTTTGTTTGAACTTGGAGGTCACTTGTATTAAATAAACTAAGGCGTTTATAGGAGTAATAATCATGTGTCATATTAGGAGTGCATAAACCTCAAAGAGGTATGAATGCCCAGTCAGTCAATGATTGTGAATTTATGAGGATTGTGTAAGTGATAATCATTTGCTATATCAGGGGTTTATAAACCTCCAAGCGGTTCAAATGTACAATCGCTAATAGTGAACTAATCCGTGTGTGTAAATTATAATCATTTGTTATATCCGGAATGAATAGATAAATATCCAAGAGGTATTAATTAATGCATTAACAAATGCCTATTATCTGATGGACTAATGTAGAAGAGATAATCATTTACTATATCAGGAGTGTAAACTTCAGAAGGCATGGTTGTACAATCACTGTTAGTAAACTAAGACTTTATGGAAGTGACAA
This sequence comes from Timema shepardi, assembly GCA_902151425.1. NCBI lineage: Eukaryota > Metazoa > Arthropoda > Insecta > Phasmatodea > Timematidae > Timema > Timema shepardi. Next base: position 5,988 of record CABFVX010003485.1, on the reverse strand, counting down.
TAATTTGATATATCAAGAGTGACTACCTAATCCTCTTAGTATATAATTATATTAGACGTTCATTTACTAAATCGGGAGGATATGAACAAAATCTATAGGTGGTATGGATGCCCAGCTGTCAGTAAATCATACCAGGAGAGCATGAACCTCTAAGAGGTATGGATGACGAAATTCCAGACCAGCTGTTGTACAACTGCACGGCGGAGCTGCTTCTTGCTACAGGTCCTCTGAGGAACGTGTCCTCGGCGTGGTCCTTGAACCGCTCCGAGGTGCTGGAGTTACTCACCGTGGTAGTGAACGACGAGGACCTGTTTTTGTCCCCTGGGAGAAGTAACTCCTTCCGAGAGCTGTTGGGCGAGTGTCTGTTCCCTCAGCCCCGGCCTTACGATCTACCCTGGTGGCAGAAACTGGTGTGGGCCGCGGTGTTTGCCCCCATGCTGCTTGTCGCCGTGGGAGGGAACGCCATCGTCATGTGGATCGTTCTAGGTGAGTTGTACAAACACCCGGTTTTAATCGAGATATTAGTTGGCTAACGCGCTTGTCGTGTTGAGCTCGACTGCTGAGGACGGGGAGATCGAGGTTCGAATCTCGGTCGGGTGAACTGGGGGTGGTTTTTCTTAATGGTTTTCCACTCTCCCTCCACGTAAATGCGGGTTCACTTCCTCTAATTCAACCTCCCCTATTCCCAATCCATTAGAGTAATTAGTACTTAAAGCGTATAACCCGAACGGGTAGTAAGACGCGGTGCTAAATATTATTAATCGAGATATTTGTCCACGTAGCATATAAATGCTGTCCCAGCTCCACGAACGGATTCCGTTTCACAAAAGGTGAATTCAAACAAATGGAATATGAATTCAGCCCAAAAGGTTTACCACCGATATAAACTCAAATACACGGTGGATAAAGTTACAAGATTTTCATGGTAACATAACATATCCAGTTTTAATATGCATGACTACAAACTATCTATTGGAGGTATTTAACGTACACTTTCTGAAAAGACTGATTATATCAGCACGTGATATAAAATTAGCTTAAATCTAGAACAAACACAGCACTAATCACTCCTCCCCCCCTAAAGGTCCCGGGTTCAATTCACGGCTGTACCATAAGTATTTTTCGCAAAAGGGATTTGTTCCTATGGTTGCCATGGTTTGGTTAATTGGGTTCAAGTTAGATTTAAGACTTCCACTGGTGCCATATAATCATTATCATCATCTCATCGGGACGAAGTACCCGCTCCTACATGGTGGCACAACCTCAGAAGAAGGTTACAATATCCGCCACTGCCGGTAGATCAGGAACGTCTAGTCGACAAACCCTGGTGGCATAAAACAAAACAAAAAAGTTCGAAATAGTAAACTCCAATTTAACAAATTATAAATTTGTCAGCCGTGTCAGGAATAGAGCCCATATGGGCAAACACAGGCATACATTTAGCTATGGTGTCAGACATAATATACTAACTTGCAGTTCAATGTTAAAATCCCATCTGACTAACTTTCAACCAGGATATCTGAACCATAAATTACGTCGAAATTAGGTTTCCATTCACCTTCACTCGACAAATGCCAAATTCGAATCATTGAATTAGTTGGGGGGGTTTTTAAAATAAATTTAATGGTTTTTAATTTCCCACATAGAGAAAGTTTTATAATCGTGAACATTTTTTTCCCTGGAGATTATACGTTTAATGTTTCCCCGAACTTAAAATTAAGTCTAACTTATTCTGTCTTTTCATCCTGTGCTGGGGCTACATTTGATGGCTTCCATTCAAACTTGTTATTTGGATGTTATGAAATCTCTCTTTCACATGAAACTTGTCTATGTTTCCTTTGTACTTCTCATAACTTCATTATGTGCCTTCATTTCTAAGTTCACTCGAGGTTTGCTTGAACTTATTATTTAATGGTGAATGTAATTTGACACATATTAAAAAGCAGATATGTATATTTTTGTTCATAGTATTTATTTAAATGTAAATGCTTTAAATTATTTAATAACATTTGAAGCTGATTTGTCCAGAGGTGAAAACAGTACATCGTGAATTAGAGCACAACTGTTTAAAGCTCATTGGAAGCTGGAGAGGAAGACCACGTGACCTGCCCTCTAGCGCCACACACGGCGGGCTTACAGTTCAACAGCGCGGGTGATACGTAGAGTGTGACGTCACACCCTACAGTTATATTACTTTTATTCCACTAGATTGAACTGACGCCTTTGTCGATTTGCCCATCAGTGCGTGTCTTATGAGCTAATAACCGATAAACGGCTCACTTTGGTTAATGCTACCCGCACGGTGCGGGTAAATGCATGTAAAATAATGAATCTATTTGTGATGTATTCATTAGATTTATTATGACCAATAAAATTTACATTTCACCCATTTATCATAAGGTTAATTGCATATATAATAACCACAACAAATATTTCCAATCAAAATGTATGTAGCCCGGTTTGAATGATCTAATAGAGCGTCACACTCTCAATAGACTGGACTGCAGATTATGGAGATATTGGGAATCTAATTCCGGTCGGATGTACTGAGGCTGGTATTTCCACTCCTCTTCCACGCAATTGTGGATACACTTACGCTATATTCAACCTTTCTCATCCCTAATATGTGTATGTGCAATCCAAACGGGTAACGAGTCACGGGGACGAAAATAAATCTTATATTTACAACATAATGTTAATAATGAGACAAAGTTAAATCAGCAAACTGGTATTTATAATATCTGTGTATGATATTCTTCAACCGTAAAATTGATACGAATCATAAAAGTAATTTAAAACGAATTATGTTTTTATTCCGTTACTACAAAAACAATAGAAAAGGCTGGCTCTGAAAATAAAAAAAAAACATGGCAAAGTCAGAAACGAAGTTAATTTAGGTCAGAGAAGCCTGTCGTTAAGGGATATAAGGTCGAGTAATAAGGGACTTGACAATCGTACGCCGGCTGCCCTCTCTATGGTTTCTCTCGGAGTGTTTAATTTTCCATAGTTTCTAACCCGAATGTTGTCATTTCCATGTGAATAACCGCGTTGACGGAGGATAACCCGTGTTGAAACTGTCGCACCAGTGAGCTTTCTAGCCTCTTTCATCAGGTAGCCGCGCGCACACAATATACTCTTTGTTTGACAAATAATAGAAGGGAATATTCTAATTTTCGTCAGCTTCAACTTCGCCACCAAACAAATATTTATGTTTCAACCACATAAATATGTACAGGATATTATTTTGTTACTAGATATATATGATTTATTTATTTTAATATTCGAATTTCTTTTCGGCATCTGGAATATTACATTTAATTTGATTCGAATACCAAATAAGTTAATATGAATACAGCCAACAGCAAAACAAAACAAAAAATCTTATCCTGAATATTATCAAGATGATCCATGTGTATCATTAGATAATATAAGGTCTAAGACCGTAAAATTAAGTGCTTATTACCTTACAAGTCTAAAATGTATGTATAATGAAAACGGCAAAGAAGTTATTTTGTTTGAAATGTGTATTTTATTGTTTATTGAGTACATCCGCCTCTCACCCTAATAGTCTCATATTTACCCTAATAAGATTGGGACGAGAAAGGAATAGTTCGGAGGTAGTATACCCTCATTTTCGTTTAAGGAGAGTGAAAAACCATTCAGTAAAAAGGCACCCTCAGCACATCCAATATTTTTGATAGAGGAACACGTGATTCTTAAATATGTTTGTATTCGTTGTGGCACACTTTCGAATAAAAGCATAACCCGCCTTTGTGGCGTAGTTGGATAACGCGCTAGTCGTGTTGAGTTGCTTGACTGCTGAGGACGGGGAGATCGAGGTTCGAATCTCGGTCGGGTGAACTGGGAGTGGTTTTCCATTCTCGATCCACGGAAACGCGGGTTCATTTCCTCTAATTCAACCTTCTCAATTCCTAACCCATTAGCTTAATTAATACTTAAAGCATATAACCCGAACGGGTAGTAAGACGTGGTGATAAATAATAATAAATATTAAAAGCATTTTTTTTTTACGAAACACTTGAAAAAGGATCTAAAAGTCTAACACAGTTTTAATAAAATAAAGTTTTGGAGATTAGAAAAAAAAATTAATTACAGTAAGTGAAGATATTCAACATTTTATGTTATTTTGTTTTTAAGGTGGTAATTATAAAATTGTGAAAATAAATATTTTATATTGGATATTAAAAGTGAACTTTTTGAATCGACAGATCGTATCAACGCATGACTTACAAGATGACTTAATTTTATAATAGATATATTACCCAGTTTCCTGGTCTCTGTGAAAGTGGATACCCCAATGCACCCAATGAAATATTTTTAGTGCACACCGGGAATCGATCACGGGGCATTTGACCCGCTAGGTGGATGCACTACCAACAGAGATAAGGTTTTAGTCAACAATAGCATTATTCAGTAATGATTGTTTTTTTCATTATTAAAGTAACTATAATATAATTATTCCCAGTGGTAATAATAAATTAATTAGTATCTCAATCTGAGGATTGAGTTTAACTTTTTTAAATGGGTTCAATAATATTCGAGCCTATGAACGATAAAGGGACTTTTAATTATTGTTAGTGTTCAACTTGGTTAAGTTTTTTCTCTATTTTGCGTTTGATAAGATTAGGATTTTTAGAATCATAACTTGCAAAACAATTCTATTTACAGTCAGACAAATTAGCTCAGTCGGTAACGTGCCTGCCTACAAATGTAACGGTACCAGGTTCGATTCCCGGCATTGTCAAAACATTTATAATTAGTGAGATTAGGGTTTCCCCTTTTATATTGATAAATTAAACCCTTGAGGGGCTGGTTGTTGTGTATATTATATTATTATTATTATTATTAGCACCACGTCTTACTACCGGTTCGGGTTATACGCACTTACGCTAATGTGTAATGGTAGGGTGATTGTGAGATGAAATGGAGGACCTACAGTTTAACGTGGAATCCGAACCACGGTGGAGGCCTGGCATTCCTCACATTCACAAGATGTCTTGTCAGAGGTGAAGGAAGGGTTTGGTAATCAGATAAATCTTTGCTGGGATGTATATTATAAATTTAAGCTATGTTATAATGTGTCGGGTACTGACTAAGAAATCAGTCGGTTCGAAAAAAAAAAAGTTCGTTAAATGCTTCAAATAGAAAAATAAATGTCTGATTAAAATTTGGAAGCACACATTTGTAGGTTTCGCGCTCCGCCAATGTGCCGTGGAAGAAACGTCAAGGACTACACCATTCTAGGCCATTCGACAAGTGATAAAACATATCTGTAATATTTTAATACTTGTGTAAAGCTTGATAGTTTCATTTGATCTACTTGAGTACTCCTGTTTCGGTGGCCACATAGTCCAAGGAGGCACTCTCATAAAACACCGGACTGCCAATTACAGGGAGATCGAGGTTCAAATCACGGTCGGGTGTACTGTAGGCGTTTTAACCTTAATGTTTTTTCCAATCTCCCTCCACTCAAATTTGGGTACACATCCTCTAGATTCAAACTTCTTCTTTCTCTCTAACTCATTAGCGTAATTATTATAAATGTGTATAGCCTGGACAAGTAGTAAGACGCTGTGCTGGTTATATTGGTAAAAGTTGACAATATAAGGTACAGTGGCCCCATGGCTTCTTTGGTGCTGACTGACAGCTCACAGCTGACAGATGACAGCTTTAAAAAGTTACGCGACCATATTACGTATCCCTACGCTGAACAAGATGATCTGCAAAAACATGTGTTTAGCAGCTGTCACTTTTGACAGTCAAAATTTAGGTATATAACTAAATGTTGAGTGTCAGAAGTCAGCTGTGAGCTGTCAGTCAGCACCAAAGAAGCCATGGGGCTACTGTAGATGTGTGTTATCTAAGCAAGAGAAGTATAATCCGACTAATTATGTTAAATATTAAAAAAGCAGCTTTAATATTGAATGCGCGAAATCATCCCCTCAATCGGCAGCCTACCCCCCCCCC
>CABFVX010003484.1:48954-82212 GCA_902151425.1 Timema shepardi | reverse complement strand
TGTTGGTGGTTTTTTTGGGGGGGGGGGTGGGGGGGGGTTAACTCATAGTCCTCCAACCATAACTTATTCATCCCTTGAAAACAGAAGTTTTAGTTCAATTCACAATACATTTTCCATCTGTGCTGTGAATCGAACCCGGGACACTGAACTTTGATTCAACCTTTAGAGGAGTGTTAATGTAAGGGTTTAGTGTCATTGCTGAACAATCTTTTAATAACACATTTTAAAAGTAAATAACTAAACATTAAGTTCACAAATTATTGTTTCTATTTGTACAGGAACTAGAAAGTAGTAGGTTCCCGAAAATGCCATCAATATAAGAGTGTTGATGAATGTAAGACGTGCCACAAGTGTTTTGCTCACTAAAATAAAGTGCTACAAGTGCTCTGCTCATTAATACGAAGTGCTATAAGTGCTCTGCTCACTATAACAGTCTTCCAGCATCAGATGAACTTTGTGTTTACAGCCATGTTTATTTAAAAAGAAATAATGAAAGAACATATTTTGAGGGTAAAAATGAACTTTTTAATAATATCACTGTTGATTAAATGTTATTGAAATCTTTTACTAAGACTTCGTTCAGAATAAAGTATCGCAGGAATGAACTATTTTGTCCATTCACTGCATTTTCATTAAATTAGCCAATCTTTCAAGAAATACTTGCAATGGCCGAAAAGAGACAACACTTCCATTTATACATTTTCTTAGCGGCTGCATATTTAATGTTGAAGCAATTGTATTACATCCACTGTTGAAATAATATAAAATATTGACATGCCAAATATTGTCCCATTTATTTACAGGTAAAATCACTTTGAGAACCCTTAACATTTAAACAATAGCCTCTTTGTGAGGATAGCTAGTGGTTTGTGTTCAGGAACCATCCTCTTTGTGAGGATAACTAGTGGTTAGTGTTCAGGAACCATCCTCTTTGTGAGGATAACTAGTGGTTAGTGTTCAGGAACCATCACGATTAAATAAGGTAGGTCAGGGGAACGCTGACTACTCAGAGAGGAGCGGGGCCCAGGGGAACGCTGACTACTCGGAGGAAAGAGCCCAGGGGAACGCTGACTACTCGGAGAGAAGGGGGCCCAGGGGAACGCTGACTACTCGGAGAGAAGGGGGCCCAGGGGAACGCTGACTACTCGGAGAGAAGGGGGCCCAGGGGAACGCTGACTACTCGGAGAGAAGGGGGCCCAGGGGAACGCTGACTACTCGGAGAGAAGGGGGCCCAGGGGAACGCTGACTACTCGGAGAGGAGAAGGGTCCAGAGCGGACTATAAAATACTTTTATTTGTTGACATCGGGGCTGTCATGTTTTCCTCAATATCGCAGGCAGTTACATTGCCCGATGCTGAGCCATAGCAAACTACATGTTCGGGTCATCAGTATCACTCGTGCTTGGAGGGCATCCGTCGAGCCCGGGGTCCCGAGATCAAGTTCTGTAGGGGGTCACGAGCCTAACCTCTCCCACAGGGGGGGAGTATTACATTTTAACCATAGGAACTAACTCGCTTTGGTGACTGCATGGTCTAAGGCGCTATTCTCACAAGATGCTAAACTGCCGATGACAGGAAGATTGTGGTTCAATCCAGGTCAAGTCTACTGAGGGCAATTTTCCTCTTCCCATGAATCCTATAAATTCAACCTTGCTCAACCCCAACCCGCTAAGTGTAATTTGTATAGTCCGAGCGGGTAAAGTCTAAGATGTGTCAACCACGGCCAAGTATGACTACATTCATTTTTCCGACCTGTATAGCGAAGATGGAAAACTGGCTCCCCAAGAAGCGAGAACAATCTCATGCCTCGAAACTCGGGGGAAGATCGTACATTAAAGATTTGTTTGTTTGGATATCGAGTACAAGGGTCATGGATGAAGGAAGGAAGGTATGAGATTATAGCTCTCACATTTGACCAAAAGTTAAAGGGAATAATTACTAAACACATTTCAATTTAGAATGAAGAAAGAAGTCTCAAAATTGTCTACGTTTTAGATGTTATAAAAGAACAAGAATAGATCAACTAGCTTTGGTTTAAGGAGTTATTTATTGCTGAAAAGTGCCGTTATATAATTGGTTTATTGAAAGTTAAACTATAGAACACATTTTCTAGCTACTTTTAGGAATCACATTTTGCTATGTTTGGGTAATACAGAATATCAGAGAAAATGACTAAATGGAAAAACAAAATAATCCCCTCATTTCTTTTTTACAAGCTTTCTTTGCTCTCAGAACATTCCCCCCACATTTTAGAAATGCTGTCCAGTGAAACATCAAGTTAACAATATTTTAACTCATATTATAAGTTTGTTGCCCTCCAGCAGTCATTTGTAGGGACAAATAGCCCCAATTTGACTTCTTAAATAACAAATTTCACAATTATTCATTGATGTCTGCCACATTGCAGCAAGAGTTTATTTACAAAACTGTCCAGTGATGACTGGAGCAATGGTTGTCAGTGCTCCACACGACACTGTCCAGTGATGACTGGAGCAATGGTTGTCAGTGCTCCCTCCACACGACACTGTCCAGTGATGACTGGAGCAATGGTTGTCAGTGCTCCACACGACACTGTCCAGTGATGTCCGGAACAATGGTTGTCACTACAGGGTCAACCCCAAGCTTGACTCTTGCAGTAGTGCAGGATTAACTTCCCGTCAGTTCCGTAGCAGTCGTACAAGTTCCTCACGATCTGGTCTGGAGATGGCGCGAACGATTGGTTTACATACAGGAACTGCAACATGGGGTGGCAGACAGGAACTGTAACATGGGGTGGCAGACAGGAACTGTAATCATGGGGTGGCAGACAGGAACTGTAACATGGGGTAACAGACAGGAACTGTAACATGGGGTGGCAGACAGGAACTGTAACGTGGGGTGGCAGACAGGAACTGTAACGTGGGGTAACAGACAGGAACTGTAACATGGGGTGGCAGACAGGAACTGTAAAATTGCAGTATCGTATCCAACTTACCAAGCTATCTGCCGGATCCAACTTACCAAGCTATCTGCCGGATCCAACTTACCAAGCTATCTGCCGTATCCAACTTACCAAGCTATCTGCCGTATCCAACTTCAAGTATTTCCTGATAAATTCTATTATCCAACCAATTGGTTTATCAGGGTCCACAGCCCATTTCTTCTTTTTCATTATTGGAGCATTACCCGTTGCCTTAAGTAAAATATCCACTGTAACACAAAACATTAAATACAATTCCGTGTTTTCCAGAACAAATATAAATTATATAATCAAATTGTATTAACTCTACAGATTGAAAGATGTCCATAATTTGATTTAACGTTTTACCCTGTGTCTCTCTATTTACTAGACTAGTCTGTTGGAGATGATAACAATCGCAAGTTGAGGGACAGTGAAGACACACGAACAAGTTTTACTTGAGAGTTATATTGATAAACAATCCGACACCAATCGACATCTCCATGATATCGAACCTGGACCCCCTCAATCAAACCTAGCCTTCCTTATGTCAACAACTGTATATTTTCCTGAAATGTCTCACTAAAATGCTCTATCAACAAAACACAATTTTGATCCATAGTTTTCGAAATTCATGTTCTGTTATCTTGCCCCTATTCCATTCTTGCCAAAAAACAAAAAAATTAAAACAAAATCAAACATGAAATATGAATACTTTAACAATATTAACTATTATAACTTCAATAAAACTGGTATCTAATGATGTATGAAGGTTAGGTCTAGTTAGGTTGGGATAAGTTTTCATTATAAGCATATTGAATATTGGGCACCAAAATAAGTACTATTACGCAGTCAAAAGGCTCCGATGCCATTGAAATATATTAGCCCTAAGGTTCATACTTTTTAAATCAAAATAATAACACAAATAAGAAGCCTAATTAATAATTTATAAAAATCTTTTAATTTTCTCAATAAGAGGAACAAATCAGATCAACAGGCCATGTTGACTGTACAGTTTTGTTAGCTATTATTTGCAACCAGTTTTAAAGTGCCCTAGTTAGAGTTTCCCTGCTGTGTGTGTCTCCAATAGTTGTACTGTTGGTAGTACTCTCGCTATCCCTGTGCGATAGTTGTACTGTTGGTAGTACTCTCGCTATCCCTGTGCGATAGTTGTACTGTTGGTAGTACTCTCGCTATCCCTGTGCGATAGTTGTACTGTTGGTAGTACTCTCGCTATCCCTGTGCGATAGTTGTACTGTTGGTAGTACTCTCGCTATCCCTGTGCGATAGTTGTACNTGTTGGTAGTTACTCTCGCTATCCCTGTGCGATAGTTGTACTGTTGGTAGTACTCTCGCTATCCCTGTGCGATAGTTGTACTGTTGGTAGTACTCTCACTATCCCTGTGCGAGTCTCACCTCGACCTGAGTACATTTTCTGAAGCAATTGATATCGCCAAGTCCTATTATCTAACATGGATCTAGAAGACACAACATCCAGCCCCCTGGCCATTAATTCAGCAGTGTGGGATGGTAAACTTACATCTCACAAAGTAGGCTAACGATATGAGCATACTGAGAGCCTTGGCTCAGTGGTTGGTCTCGCTACAAACCTCACCTGTCTGAGTTATGTGCTAGTTACACTCGTGTGTGTGTTAGACCTACCCTTGGTATACCCGACTGGGATCGAACCTTGATCTACCAGTCTCTTGCGAGAGCAGCACACATGAAGCTACGCTACGCTACGTACCATTTCTACATCTCACTCGCGCTGCACAACGGACAGACCCACAACAGGCCATGTTGTGTTGACTTCAAATACTCTACTAAACCTTCCATACATCCAGTTCCTGTAAAGTGTCACAAATATATAAAATACCTTTGTGTTTATCAGACTTTGGAGGACTAGTATCAGTCCCAGATACTTCCGTTCCGATGTCTCTTATAGGAATATCGCTCAATTCCTCAATAACCTCTACTTTGTCCATCATATTTTACGCTATTACAAGAACAATACTGAAGGATTTCATCATGAATTCAGTGTTGCCAGCTCAAATTACCAAATACCACTAGACTATCAAAACGATCATATTTTCCGCAATATTTGACCTAAATAAAGATAAAATTTCCAGTTCAAATAATTTAAAATATATAATGCTCGTGTGCCAAAAGGAAGGAAAATAGAATGTTTATAAAAATTGTAGGCAAGTAAATGTATGCTCTAATTTTAAGTACGTTGAACTTGTGGCTAGATTTTAATTACTTGATTATAACGACTGGATTAAATACTTTATGGAGGAACATTATACCAAAAGCAGATGGAGGATAAATTGTGCGCACCACGCTTCCCTACAAGATCTCATTGTTTCAGAATGTTTATGGAAAAAGCAAACTTAAATTATATGAAATGCTCTAAGTGTACACTCAGTTTACCCTGAAATATAGTAGTCAAACCTTGATTGCCTTAATTGCCTTACGTTAGAGAGAAATTCTAAATAATAAACAATTCTAGAAGCTATCTGATATGTTTTATGGAAACATAGCCGCCTAACTTCAGAAGGCTAGGACAAATTATAAATCTTAAACACCTCTAGAAGCTCTCTAAAGTTTTATTTTATAGTAAAATAACCCCCAAACCTGCCCCAAACTGCCATAGGCTAAGAAAAATCTATACATTTAAACAACTATGAAAGCTATATGAAGTTTTTTTCTATGGTACCCGTTAACACAGTCCCCTAATTTGTAATTGTACCTTAATTTTGATATAGTTTGAACCATAAATGAAGCCATATATATTTTGTTCTTAAGCCCCAACGCCCCCCCCCCCCACCCTCAACTATGGCCTTGGCGGCATATCTTATAAGCTTTGCCATTATGGAGGTACGCTAACTCTCATTATAAACAGGGGTTTATAACTGATTTAAATATCCTGAATGAATTGCATGAGTTTTTCAGAATGGTCTTAGTTTGNTATATATATATATATATATATATATATATATATATATATATATATATATATAAATTAGCATTGCGTCTTACTAGACGTTCGAGATATACCCCTTCTTGGTATGGTATCAATTTATTTCAAAACACATATTGGTATTTTATGGCTGTGAGTGGCAGCATTTACAATTCCGTTTGAGAGCAAAACAAAATTTTGAAATTGAATTAACATCTAATGTACTGGTACATTATGTATTTCTGATTGTATAGGATTCATTTGACTAGATATCATCTCTAAATTTGCATGATAAAGTAAGCATACGGCACATTAATTAAGACCATACCCAAGACATGTGCATTCGCCGGACGATATCAACAGATTTTATTGTTCACACTCATGGCTCACAAATCACCAGGTAGTAGATTAAAATACAGGGAAATCCTCAACGCCAATACAATCGTTGCACTCGATTTATACGGTGGAGAATTATCTGTAGGAACCCCACTTTATCGCCGTCAAGTCAATGAATTCGTGGTGAACGTTCAATTAAGTAACTTTAGATGGATCAGTTTTGAATAAACATCTGCTAAATCTAACTGAATTAGTATTTCAAAAACAAATAAAGACAAAAATTGGCGGCCTGAAAAAAAAAGCGTTTAAAATATGTTTTCAAATAACCCCAATAGAGTGATCCTAGTGAAACGTCTCATTTCCAAAATAAAAGCACGTTTCTTTGCCTTCGCAAAAACAAAAACAAAAGACACAGTTGTTTAAAAATGTTTAGGCATAAATTACTTCTAACAATTAAAATAATCGGCTATTTTGAAGACACCTAAGTAGCCTACCTAAAAATGGTTCATATGAACTTTGTATTGTACAGTTTTTAGACGAATTTTTGAAAAGAGTAACATTAAAAGCTTTAAGAATAAAAGAGCTTGTATGACGATATAGCTATATGAATGTTTTTGAAGCGAACGGAGTATGCAAAGACAGGGCGTGTGGAGAAAGTTAGTTAGGATGGATTGATTACGGAGTGGTGGTTTTTTGAGCTAGGAGTTTAAAAGTGACAGATTACTTTTATAAGAATATTTATTTTTTAAGTCCCGTTTTTACAATTTTATTAGTTTATTTTCTTTCTTTTATAATTTACTAATATTCCTCGTTCATTCCATGGAATTTTAGTGACCATATCCAGTACTTTTATTTACTCCCTAGAGTCCATACTTTACATTTCACTTCCTATTTAGAACCTTTCTGAATTGTTTCTTAAGAAAGTGAAATGGAACAATTAAAAAAAATCATCGAGGACTCTACTATTTGACGTCCTTTGGACTTAGAAGCAAATATAAGTTGTTGTTTTTTCAAATTCAAATAATTAAGATATAAAGGTTGCTGAAGTAGCACAAAATCTTTACAAAAGTTAACTCAGTATATAATACGTCACTGTGTTTGAAGTTCTATCATATCTATAGATACTTAAAAATAAAATTTCAAATTTAAACTCAATTTACAATAAGACAAAGAGGACTTTTTAAAGGTGAGATTGTTTCAAGTTTAGCTCTCAATGCCCATAAACTATTTTAAATTATTCATAAAAAATAAAAAAAAATATTTAATTTACATTAGCTGATATTTCTTGCAGAAATATAATACTACAAATTATTTTAATTTTTCAACACCTAATGTTACCAATTTTTACATTATTGAATTTATAACATTTTTCAACTATGTCTAAAGAATTTTAATTTTCAATAAATAATATATTTCAAAATTTCTTAGATGAATTAATACATAATAATAATAATAATTATTATTATATTAGCACTGTCTTACTACCCGTTTTGGGTTATACGTACTTACAATCATGTGTAATGGTAGGGTGATTGTGAGATGAAATGGAGGACCTAATACGTTTTATAGCATTTCATTCTGATTTTTAATAAATACATAATTTTTGAATAAATATCTTGATTTTACGTTTCTCGTTCTTCGGGGATGACACAACTTTTTCTTCTGTAGTTTATTATTTTTATTATTTGGTAACCTTTTGTTTTAATGTATTGGCAACAAAGTGTTTTAAATGTATAATTGTATATAGTATCGAGTACTTGGCATTTGTATTTTACCAGTGACATGTTAATTTGATTCTGGTGAGTAATTATTATAATGATAGTTATATATATTAAGATTTTTGTATTAAATATTTAAATCTATCAGAGTATAGGTATTACATAGTATAGCTTTACAAAGTGAAATTAAACTCATGTTTTGTGATATTTATCTTCTTCTGTGAAACTGTCCTGAGTCTTGTATAAGCTAGACATCTATTTTCCTCGGTCCTGAGTAGTTAGCATCCGGTAGATTCAAAAATATTTTATAATCCAACGTGCAAATTATAATACATAAAAATCTATAGTGTTCCTAAATGTTAATAAGCAATTTTGAATTAAATTACGGTACACACATTAACAAAGATATATTCATTCAAAACATAGGCGAGAGCCTTGCACCCATAGCCACATTGTACACTTAATAATTCAGAAAAGTAAAGTTAAACATTCACATTCAAGCTTTGATGTTAATCTAAGCTAGCTTGGCTTTATTTTAAGTCCTTCACTGAATTTGGTTTTGAAAAGTAAATTTTACCCAAACTCATAAACTTTCAAGAGTTTTAGCCACAAAGGTAATCAGCATTAGAAAACGTGCCACCGCAAGTTATGAAATCCCTGAACGAACATCACAACCAGAATGAAACACTTAAATAAATAAAAATCAATATATATTAAACAAAAACTAAGCATGGCAGAAAAGGAACACATACATCATGGTGACAAACAAAACTACCACCGTTGGTACATAAAATGGGCCTTTTTATAAGTGAATAGATGTTGAATCGTTATACCAATACATTACCTAAATTTAAGGATGCTTAGGAATACAAAACATACTCAAGTACAGCTACACAATAAAATAAACACTCACAGCTAAGTAATGATATATAGTGGAAAATATTTAATACAAGTATGTAGTGTTAACAAGTGTTTTTTAAAATAAACAAACTGTAGCATATCCATTAGTAAACAATAAAATAAAAAAAAGATTGCAAATGGCTTACAGTTGTTACATTGGCGACAGCGAAGTATAACTGCTATGCTATTTTAAAAATTCCTTTCTAGTTTAGTATTTACCATGGGCGTACAAATTACTGTATCCCTCTTTTACATCCCAATCAGGAAATGAGCAGACACTCGTGACGTAATTAGCCACCCTACCTTGTATTTCCCCATGTTTTCTACTTTTGTGAACAATTTCCAATTTATTTTCCCGTGAAATCTTCGAAGTTCGCCAGCTGGTTGCTGGCCTGACTAATGATACTATTTACATCTATTAAATAAAATAAAAGGAAGGAAGGAACAACGTAAAACATTGTTTTAAATAATTTAAATAAGGAATTTTGATTTAAGGAAGAACACTTACCTTTTATTAAACATATTAATTATCCTTTTAAGAAGTGTATTTGACTCTTGTATTCATTTTCAAAGTCGACCATGTTTGTTTCAACGCATGCACAGTTCTATCAAACAAGTGAGTAGTGAGTTTCATGGTTGTAGAAGAATAAAGGAAGACAAACGAGCGCGATTTTTAATTTTGACAGAAGGAAATAGACATTTAATTCTTTATAAAACATTATTCACATTCATTTGGTTATATTTCAATATTTATATTAAACCTGCATTTCATTTGATTTTTCTCTCTAGTCCATAGCCAACAATGTATTCTCGTTATATATTAGTTTTCTCTTTGGACTTGGAATTATGAATAGAACATTTTTAAATTTGAAATATTGGAAGGTTTTTGAATAGGAGAGAGGTCTTCTTCCTGGTTGTTGGTCCAACATGGAGCCAAATCTGTGTAAAGGTTGTGGATTAAAGTAAAAGTAGCAAAAATGGGAAGCTAAGTGTGTGGGCAAGAACTATACTATTTATTTTTGTTTAAATTGTGGAGGAACTTGAAGTGAAACAAATTTATGAAGATGGTGTTTCAATATGGAGGGTGAGGTCAAACCAATTCTTCAACTTTCAATTATTGCAATCATTTTTTTTCTTTCTCCTATATAAATCAGAACTCATTTACTTCCAGAAAGACAGACAAATGCAGATAATTAATTAACATTTTATTTTATGTCTAATTATTAATTTTATAGATTGTATATTTTTTTCTCTTCTTTTTGGTTTCAACAATACTGTTCTATACTTTGTTAAATTAGAATTATAACTAACCGGAATTCCATAGGTAGGATTGGGATGTGGTAAAAAGGTAAACAACAATAAATCCACAAAAGTGCCAAGAATTGTTATTTTATACATTTATTTTTATTTGTAGCCTAAATTACATTTTACTTCAACAATCCATTTTTATCTAAATTGTTAATATTTTAGTTTTAAGTTTTCCCAGTGGTCTCGAGTATTGAGAGTCGTAGTACCACTGACTGAATTAGCCGAGGGACATTGTTTTTCTTTCTTATAATTATTATTTTTCTATCAGATACAACAATAACACAATCTTTATACATCTTGATGTTAACTATTGTTGTTACATCATAAGATGTCAGAAGACACTTGATACTAGACAAAGTAAATTATATAAATAGATAATACATATTGACTCCCCCACTGCAAAAATATTTTTTTTTTATTAGATTACAGATGATCGACATATTTTAGTAGTTCTTGCCCGAATTTCATAGTAACATTTTTTAGATAAAGTCTCAAAATTTATGTTATTCAGTACTTTATACACAAATCTGACCATATTTAAGGAACTAGTTTTTACTACACGTGTGTTGGGAAGATTATCAGAGTTAAAAAGAATTCTTATAGCTCTGTTTTGTACTTGTACTCTCGGCAATGTGTTTTCTGATGCTGATCCCCAAATTATGTTCACGTAAGATAAATGTGAGTGAGATAACGATCTTAGTGTCAGTTGTAGCAACTAGCAACTGCCGAACTTTGTAAATAAAGACAAATTGTTTCCTATCAGAGAGATACCGCTATCGAGAACATTCTCCAACACACTTACTAGACCAACTGTAAAACCGTCTGGACCTTCGTAGATGAAACTAATACTATTGAGTTTATTTTTGACAAGTTTTCCGGCAGTGGTGATGTAGGGCTCTAGTTACCACAGATACGTTTGCCAATGTTCAACGCCTGTCTCTAGACTGAGTAATTATTCTGACCACGTGCCACTGGAAGAGTAACAACACTTTCCGAGGATCTGTTACTTGTTCCTACACGAGATATATCCCTGTTTTATGGCTCCATTCGTAGGATCGTAGGATTATAGGATTGTAGGATTGTAGGATCGTAGGATTGTAGGATTGTAGGATTGTAGGATCGTAGGATTGTAGGATTGTAGGATTGTAGGTTTGTAGGTCTGTAGGATCGTAGGATTGTAGGATTGTAGGATTGTAGGATTGTAGGATTGTAGGATTGTAGGCTTGTAGGATCGTAGGATTGTAGGATTGTAGGTTTGTAGGTCTGTAGGATTGTAGGATTGTAGGTTAGTAGGATTGTAGGTTTGTAGGATTAAATTGTTCATGTTTTTTAGTTTTAAGTTCACCCAGTGGTCTCGAGTATTGAGAGTCGTAGTGCCACTGACTGAATTAGCCGAGGGACATTGTTTTTCTTTCTTATAATTATTATTTTCCCCCAAGATACTAGGGGTGGCGCCCAACAATAACCCAATTATATAAAGATAAATAATAATACACACATTTATCTAACACACTGAAAAAAGTTATATATTTTTTAAATTTATTTATTACACTCTATTAAAACAAAGTAAACTGTTCTGTGAAAATTAGAAAAAGGAGGTAAACCAATGTTAAACATTATTTACACTCGGATTCTTTATTATTGGGCTTTTCCGTTATCTGGCTCAGAATGCTGTCCCTTAAGGCCAGAGTGTCGCGGTTATTGTAATAATAATAATAATTAATAAAGAAGTAATAGTACAAACAAGCATTTAAAAAACATTGACATAATTTAAAAATTATCAAAAAGCAACAACAATAGATAAACAAAAAAGCAGAATAATGTAATTTAAAATATTTGCGTTAAAAGTTTAATTGGACAAATCTAGAATTGACGCTATGGATACAACACAACATCCTGTAGGGCTCACCTTTTAGGAGTTATTGAGAGGAAATAAAATAATATTTTGACAAAACATAAAAAATATGATTATATAAGTTTGATATTAGCCACGCATTGGGAAAATCGGGAACTATGCCTGTATTTTGACATCTGTCGGGAATTAGAAATGTTTTTAAAAGCTTCTATTCAAAGGTGTGATAAGATGAAGGGATTTGTATTAAATTCCCAGAAAAATCTCACCTCTGACATTTAGAGCATTAGCTTGGCTGCTTGTGTAGTTAATACTTAGCACCGTGTCTTACTACCCATTCAGGTTAAGTACTAATTACGCTGATGGGTTAGGATTTGGGAAGGTTGAATATAAAGGAAGTGAACATGCATCTGCGTAGAGGGTGAGTGTAAAACCATCTCCCCCCAGTCCACTCAAGCAAGAATTGAACCCCAGTCTCCCAGTCCTCTCAAGCAAGATTTGAACCCCGGTCCCCCAGTCCTACTCCCAGTACACTCAAGCAAGATTTGAACCCCGGTCTCCCAGTCCAACCAAGCAAGATTTGAACCCCGGTCCCCCAGTCCTACTCCCAGTACACTCAAGCAAGATTTGAACCCCGGTCTCCCAGTCCACCCAAGCAAGATTTGAACCCCGGTCCCCCAGTCCTACTCCCAGTACACTCAAGCAAGATTTGAACCCCAGTCTCCTAGTCCACTCAAGCAAGATTTGAACCCCAGTCTCCCAGTCCTCTCAAGCAAGATTTGAACCCCGGTCTCCCAGTCCACTCAAGCAAGATTTGAACCCCAGTCTCCCAGTCCTCTCAAGCAAGATTTGAACCCCGGTCTCCCAGTCCTCTCAAGCAAGATTTGAACCCCGGTCTCCCAGTCCACTCAAGCAAGATTTGAACCCCAGTCTCCCAGTCCACTCAAGCAAGATTTGAACCCCAGTCTCCCAGTCCACTCAAGCAAGATTTGAACCCCAGTCTCCCAGTCCACTCAAGCAAGATTTGAACCCCAGTCTCCCAGTCCACTCAAGCAAGATTTGAACCCCAGTCTCCCAGTCCACTCAAGCAAGATTTGAACCCCAGTCTCCCAGTCCACTCAAGCAAGATTTGAACCCCAGTCTCCCAGTCCACTCAAGCAAGATTTGAACCCCAGTCTCCCAGTCCACTCAAGCAAGATTTGAACCCCAGTCTCCCAGTCCACTCAAGCAAGATTTGAACCCCAGTCTCCCAGTCCACTCAAGCAAGATTTGAACCCCAGTCTCCCAGTCCACTCAAGCAAGATTTGAACCCCAGTCTCCCAGTCCACTCAAGCAAGATTTGAACCCCAGTCTCCCAGTCCACTCAAGCAAGATTTGAACCCCAGTCTCCCAGTCCACTCAAGCAAGATTTGAACCCCAGTCTCCCAGTCCACTCAAGCAAGATTTGAACCCCAGTCTCCCAGTCCACTCAAGCAAGATTTGAACCCCAGTCTCCCAGTCCACTCAAGCAAGATTTGAACCCCAGTCTCCCAGTCCACTCAAGCAAGATTTGAACCCCAGTCTCCCAGTCCACTCAAGCAAGATTTGAACCCCAGTCTCCCAGTCCACTCAAGCAAGATTTGAACCCCAGTCTCCCAGTCCACTCAAGCAAGATTTGAACCCCAGTCTCCCAGTCCACTCAAGCAAGATTTGAACCCCAGTCTCCCAGTCCACTCAAGCAAGATTTGAACCCCAGTCTCCCAGTCCACTCAAGCAAGATTTGAACCCCAGTCTCCCAGTCCACTCAAGCAAGATTTGAACCCCAGTCTCCCAGTCCACTCAAGCAAGATTTGAACCCCAGTCTCCCAGTCCACTCAAGCAAGATTTGAACCCCAGTCTCCCAGTCCACTCAAGCAAGATTTGAACCCCAGTCTCCCAGTCCACTCAAGCAAGATTTGAACCCCAGTCTCCCAGTCCACTCAAGCAAGATTTGAACCCCAGTCTCCCAGTCCACTCAAGCAAGATTTGAACCCCAGTCTCCCAGTCCACTCAAGCAAGATTTGAACCCCAGTCTCCCAGTCCACTCAAGCAAGATTTGAACCCCAGTCTCCCAGTCCACTCAAGCAAGATTTGAACCCCAGTCTCCCAGTCCACTCAAGCAAGATTTGAACCCCAGTCTCCCAGTCCACTCAAGCAAGATTTGAACCCCAGTCTCCCAGTCCACTCAAGCAAGATTTGAACCCCAGTCTCCCAGTCCACTCAAGCAAGATTTGAACCCCAGTCTCCCAGTCCACTCAAGCAAGATTTGAACCCCAGTCTCCCAGTCCACTCAAGCAAGATTTGAAACCCAGTCTCCCAGTCCTCTCAAGCAAGATTTGAACCCCAGTCTCCCAGTCCTCTCAAGCAAGATTTGAACCCCAGTCTCCCAGTACACTCAAGCAAGATTTGAACCCCAGTCTCCTAGTCCACCCATGCAAGATTTGAACCCCAGTCTCCCAGTCCTACTCCCAGTACACTCAAGC
This sequence comes from Timema shepardi, assembly GCA_902151425.1. Classification (NCBI taxonomy): domain Eukaryota; kingdom Metazoa; phylum Arthropoda; class Insecta; order Phasmatodea; family Timematidae; genus Timema; species Timema shepardi. The sequence continues at coordinate 67,701 of CABFVX010003484.1, read as the reverse complement.
AAGATTTGAACCCCAGTCTCCCAGTCCTCTCAAGCAAGATTTGAAACCCAGTCTCCCAGTCCTCTCAAGCAAGATTTGAACCCCGGTCTCCCAGTCCTCTCAAGCAAGATTTGAACCCCGGTCTCCCAGTCCACTCAAGCAAGATTTGAACCCCAGTCTCCCAGTCCACTCAAGCAAGATTTGAACCCCAGTCTCCCAGTCCACTCAAGCAAGATTTGAACCCCAGTCTCCCAGTCCACTCAAGCAAGATTTGAACCCCAGTCTCCCAGTCCACTCAAGCAAGATTTGAACCCCAGTCTCCCAGTCCACTCAAGCAAGATTTGAACCCCAGTCTCCCAGTCCACTCAAGCAAGATTTGAACCCCAGTCTCCCAGTCCACTCAAGCAAGATTTGAACCCCAGTCTCCCAGTCCACTCAAGCAAGATTTGAACCCCAGTCTCCCAGTCCACTCAAGCAAGATTTGAACCCCAGTCTCCCAGTCCACTCAAGCAAGATTTGAACCCCAGTCTCCCAGTCCACTCAAGCAAGATTTGAACCCCAGTCTCCCAGTCCACTCAAGCAAGATTTGAACCCCAGTCTCCCAGTCCACTCAAGCAAGATTTGAACCCCAGTCTCCCAGTCCACTCAAGCAAGATTTGAACCCCAGTCTCCCAGTCCACTCAAGCAAGATTTGAACCCCAGTCTCCCAGTCCACTCAAGCAAGATTTGAACCCCAGTCTCCCAGTCCACTCAAGCAAGATTTGAACCCCAGTCTCCCAGTCCACTCAAGCAAGATTTGAACCCCAGTCTCCCAGTCCACTCAAGCAAGATTTGAACCCCAGTCTCCCAGTCCTCTCAAGCAAGATTTGAACCCCGGTCTCCCAGTCCACTCAAGCAAGATTTGAACCCCAGTCTCCCAGTCCACTCAAGCAAGATTTGAACCCCGGTCTCCCAGTCCTCTCAAGCAAGATTTGAACCCCGGTCCCCCAGTCCTACTCCCAGTCCACTCGAGCAAGATTTGAACCCCAGTCTCCCAGTCCTCTCAAGCAAGATTTGAACCCTGGTCCCCCAGTCCTACTCCCAGTCCACTCAAGCAAGATTTGAACCCCAGTCTCCCAGTCCTCTCAAGCAAGATTTGAACCCCAGTCTCCCAGTCCTCTCAAGCAAGATTTGAACCCCAGTCTCCCAGTCCTACTCCCAGTCCTCTCAAGCAAGATTTGAACCCCAGTCTCCCAGTCCTCTCAAGCAAGATTTGAACCCTGGTCCCCCAGTCCTACTCCCAGTCCACTCGAGCAAGATTTGAACCCCAGTCTCCCAGTCCACCCAAGCAAGATTTGAACCCTGGTCCCCCAGTCCTACTCCCAGTCCACTCAAGCAAGATTTGAACCCTGGTCCCCCAGTCCACTCAAGCAAGATTTGAACCCCAGTCTCCCAGTCCTCTCAAGCAAGATTTGAACCCCAGTCTCCCAGTCCTCTCAAGCAAGATTTGAACCCCGGTCTCCCAGTCCTCGGCAGTCTAGCTCAACACACAACCAGCATGTTAGCCAACTACACCATCAAGGCGGGTTCTAGTTAAAATCTCAATGAAGGTTCTCTTCTAATAGTTTCTAGACACACTTAATTGTCAAAATGTTTCCAGACAATATTTACTTAAAATATCTTTAAGAGGCATCCAATTTTCAAAACCTTTTTTGAGTCAAGATCCATCTAAATATGTTCTAAGGGTATATCGGCAGGCGAGGTTAGGTTAGGTTATAAGTGAACTTCCCCCAAACAAAATGGGTTTATTCAGTAACTAACTTTTAACTAAACACATCACTCCAAACATAGTCGCCAGTAGACCTACGTATAAACAAATAATTACATATGAGACAGATCATGGTTTTATACATTATTTTTAAAAGTATTATCTTGTCATGTTGGTTGATACTGTCTAGTATGGTCTTAATGTTTCAAATGGACAATTCCTTTACAGGGCTCAGGATTTCTAAAATGGCGGACAACATGGCTATGGATACAGGGAAACTAGTTAAAATGGAGGTGGACTACGAGTCCACATGTGATGAAAAGATTCCAGAATGTATTAAAATGGCAAAAGAAGGAAAAACCGAGGATGCGTTGGATTCGCTGCTAGCCCTCGAGAAACAAACGAGAACCGTGAGTAGTTTCCCACGAAAGACTTTGCTCACTAATTGTTGTTGCGAGTGAATAGTATCTATTTGTGCTGTGACCCACCAGGGAGCAGACATGGTGTCCACCGGCCGCGTGTTGGTAGCCATTGTGCAGATCTGTTTTGAGGCGAAGAACTGGTCTGCTCTCAACGAGCACATTTTGCTGCTGTCCAAGCGCCGGAGCCAACTGAAGCAGGCCGTGGCCAAGATGGTGCAGGAGTGTTGCAAGTATGTTGACCAGGCTCCAGACAAGGAGACCAAGGTGAAACTCATCGACACCCTCCGGACCGTCACCGAGGGAAAGGTACTATAACAGTCGACAGGTGTTTATTTGACCCGTTGATTGACTGGTCTATCTTGTGATGCTGTTGTTGATTGCACACAGATCTACGTAGAAGTGGAGAGAGCCCGTCTCACCCACAAGCTGGCCAAGATGAAGGAAGACGACGGAGACGTGGTAGAGGCGGCCAACATTATCCAGGAGCTGCAAGTGGAGACGTATGGCTCGATGAACAAGAAAGAAAAGGTTACTTACTATTTATACATCAACTGTTTCCAGCCTCTCACCTCCCCAATCCTTCCACCACTCTCCTTTCTGTCATTCCTCTCCTCTCACCTGCACACTTCTTTCCGTTGCTGTTGACAAATGTGTGTCTGTAAGCTTTCAAGTAACCACACTTGCCAAATTTACCCAAATTGTGCATTTAGACGTTGCTTATAAAAAGAAGAATTGCACAGTTTTGTATGTTGGTACACCAAAATCATGGATCAAGCCACAAGTTTGGCATGCCTGAAGGTTTTTTTTTAAATTTCCATAATACCAACAATCTATATTTAAACTTATCCCAACAAATTAATACACCGAATCAATAGTATATATAATTTTTAGTTGTAATTTTGACAAAATAAAAAGCGCCGCTAAGAAACGGGATGTGGTCGGCCATGTTGAGTCAAGGTGTTTGGAAACGCTTGGCACACCTAAAACTATCCAGGAGAACTAGAGTATTGTTTTTACAAACACTCATATTTCATCGTAGCAAACCCAACGCTTGCAAATTAGACAACATTATCTTTTTATCTTGTTTGAAGAATTAATAAGTTATCCGGTAAAGTAAAGAGTGTAGGTACAGGGAGTACATGAGATAGAGGAAGCTGGAGGCATTTTAATAAACTGACATGGAAACAGTTTTTGATGATGATAATGATCTTGTTTGAAGAGTTAATGAAATTACTATCTCAAACCTTCCATAATCTATAATTAATAACATTCACATAAAGGCATTGAAATGAGTAAATAAATGTAATGCCAAGATTTCACATTTGAAATCTAACGTTGGAAATGGACTCTCATTGCCAGTTGAGAGGCAGATGAGCTTACAGATGAGCTTACAGATGAGCTTACAGATGATGGAGGATGTTCCTCGGGTTCTTACGCTGGTTCTCCAGTAAATGTGTTTAACCTATTAATGGACTGCATTTCGTACAACACAACAAGTTGTATAAAGATTTATCCTGCTTTGGTTTACAACTATTGCAGAGAACAATTCAAACATTTTGTCTGACCGGCATCACATGACCACATGGTTACGTTGTTGCGCTTGCTCGGCAAGGGTGTCCGGCGATGGCGAAAATGGGGAGAATCTCATCAAATTTCTGAAATTTTAACATATCCACAAAAAAAATGCAAATTTTATTTACGAAAGTCAAAATAACATTTTTCTACACACCATAATCTCTTTTAACACAGTTAAGAGTATTCATATTAATTCTCAAGGTCAAAATAACATTTTTCCTGTTGTCTGAATATTTAAAATCATTTATATACATTCCAATATTTTGTGTAACGTAAATTTGGCTATTCTTCGCATGTATTTATATTTGAAATGTGGCTACTTCTAAATGTTCTTGGTATCGATTGTTAGACCTTGTTCAGAATCTGAACGATGCCGATTCAAGTAGCCCCGCGTGAGCTACTAGCTTGTCTATAGCCAATACAGGAGTTGTTTCATAATCACCAGATGATAGCTACTAGCTTGTCTATAGCCAATACAGGAGTTGTTTCATAATCACCAGATGATAGCTACTAGCTTGTCTATAGCCAATAGAGGAGTTGTTTCATAATCACCAGATGATAGCTACTAGCTTGTCTATAGCCAATACAGGAGTTGTTTCATAATCACCAGATCATATATTTCTCTGAGTGGTTGCGCCAGGTTGAGTTGATTCTGGAACAGATGAGGCTGTGTCTCGCCAAGAAAGACTACGTGAGGACGCAAATAATCTCCAAGAAGGTGAACACCAAGTTCTTTGACGATGAAGGGACCCAGGAACTGAAGCTGAAATATTACAGGTTAGGTTGTAAATATTGTGATGGTGGTGAGGTTGTGTGATGGTGGTGAGGTTGTGTGATAGTGGTGAGGTGTTGGAGAGGTTTGTGTGATAGTGGTGAGGTGTTGGAGAGGTTGTGTGATAGTGGTGAGGTGTTGGAGAGGTTGTGTGGTAGTGGTGAGGTGTTGGAGAGGTTGTGTGGTAGTGGTGAGGTGTTGGAGAGGTTGTGTGATAGTGGTGAGGTGTTGGAGAGGTTGTGTGATAGCGGTGAGTTGTTAGAAAGGTTGTGTGATAGCGGTGAGGTGTTGGAAAGGTTGTGTGGTAGTGGTGAGGTGTTGGAGAGGTTGTGTGGTAGTGGTGAGGTGTTGGAGAGGTTGTGTGGTGGTGGTGAGGTGTTGGAGAGGTTGTGTGATGGTGGTGAGGTGTTGGAGAGGTTGTGTGATGGTGGTGAGTTGTTGGAGAGGTTGTGTGATAGTGGTGAGGTGTTGGAGAGGTTGTGTGATGGTGGTGAGGTGTTGGAGAGGTTGTGTGATAGCGGTGAGGTGTTGGAGAGGTTGTGTGATAGTGGTAAGGTGTTGGAGAGGTTGTGTGATAGTGGTGAGGTGTTGGAAAGGTTGTGTGATAGTGGTGAGTTGTTGGAGTGGTTGTGTGATAGTGGTGAGGTGTTGGAAAGGTTGTGTGATAGTGGTGAGGTGTTGGAAAGGTTGTGTGATAGTGGTGAGGTGTTGGAAAGGTTGTGTGGTAGTGGTGAGGTGTTGGAAAGGTTGTGTGATAGGGGTGAGTTGTTGGAGAGGTTGTGTGATGGTGTTGAGGTGTTGGAGAGGTTGTGAGATGGTGGTGAGGTGTTGGAGAGGTTGTGTGATGGTGGTGAGGTGTTGGAGAGGTTGTGTGATAGTGGTGAGGTGTTGGAAAGGTTGTGTGATAGTTGTAGATGTTGTATACCTGTTTGAACCTGTCACACAGGCTGATGATCGAACTGGATCAACACGAGGGATCCTATCTATCAATCTGTAAACATTACCGGGCTGTGCTAGCTACCTCTACGATCCAGGGGGATGCTGACCAGCGCCACACAGTGCTGCAACATGTGGTGTGCTACTTGGTGCTGGCACAGTTCGACCATGAACAGGCCGACCTCACTCACCGAGTCCTGGAGGACAAGCTATTGGACGAGATTCCTCTCTACAAGTAGGTGACACTCCACTAGGCTGTACTAATGCCCTCCATGTTGTACTAATGTCCGCCATGTTGTAATAATGTCCGCCATGTTGTACTAATGTCCGCCATGTTGAGCTAATGTCCGCCATGTTGTGCTAATGTCCGCCATGTTGTACTGATGTCCACCATGTTGTACTAATGTCCACCATGTTGTATTCAGGAAGCTACTACAACTGTTCACGACTCCAGAACTCATCAAGTGGGGTCCTCTGTGTGAAGTATATGAGCTGCACTTAAAACAAGGATCAGATCAGCTCAAGGCCACAGATGTGTTCTCTGCCAGCTCCGAGCAAGGTCGTAAAAGATGGCAGGATCTGCGTAGTAGAGTTGTAGAACATGTAAGCATCGCACCTTGTTGATATACAAACACCAGGTCAGTCTAGGTCTAGGTCGGAAGGGCACATTCTAATGTCAGGTTTATCACGTCACCTTGAGTCAACTCCATGATGGTGTCACAAGCTATGTAACCGCTGTTGTCAGACTTCCTTGCGAGGCCGGACACACGACACGGCACTAGAAGATATTACCTTGTCAACTCAGATAACAAATATCCTCAAGAATTTGAAGAACTTCCCTAATTAATATTAATATATTTGTTTCAGAATATTCGTATAATGGCAAAATACTACACCAAAATCAGTGTAAAGAGGATGTCGGAGCTCTTAGATCTGTCTCCAGAGGTGAGTAATAGCCGAGTGTGGCGAGTGTCAGAGCTATTAGATCTGTCTCCAGAGGTGAGTAATATCCAAGTGTCAGAGCTATCCCCAGAGGTGAGTAATATCCGAGTGTGGCAAGTGTCTGAGCTATTAGATCTGTCTCCAGAGGTGAGTAATATCCGAGTGTCAGAGCTATTAGAGCTATCTCCAGAGGTGAGTAGTATCCGAGTGTCAGAGCTATTAGAGCTATCTCCAGAGGTGAGTAATATCCGAGTGTCAGAGCTATTAGAGCTATCTCCAGAGGTGAGTAGTATCCGAGTGTCAGAGCTATTAGAGCTATCCCCAGAGGTGAGTAATAGCCGAGTGTGGTGAGTGTCAGAGCTATTAGAGCTATCTCCAGAGGTGAGTAATAGCCGAGTGTGGCGAGTGTCTGAGCTCTTAGATCTGTCTCCAGAGGTGAGTAATAGCCGAGTGTGGCGAGTGTCTGAGCTCTTAGATCTGTCTACAGAGGTGAGTAATAGCCGAGTGTGGCGAGTGTCTGAGCTCTTAGATCTGTCTCCAGAGGTGAGTAATATCCAAGTGTCAGAGCTATCCCCAGAGGTGAGTAGTATCTGAGTGTCAGAGCTATTAGATCTGTCTCCAGAGGTGAGTAATAGCCGAGTGTGGCGAGTGTCAGAGCTATTAGAGCTATCTCCAGAGGTGAGTAATATCCGAGTGACAGAGCTCTTAGATCTGTCTCCAGAGGTGAGTAGTATCCGAGTGTCAGAGCTATTAGAGCTATCTCCAGAGGTGAGTAGTATCCGAGTGTCAGAGCTATTAGAGCTATCTCCAGAGGTGAGTAATAGCCGAGTGTCTGAACTCTTAGATCTGTCTCCAGAGGTGAGTAATATCCGAGTGTCGAACCAACAAGAGGATACCCGGTTGGTCTGTTGCTTACAGGAAACTGAAGAGATCTTGTCACAGTTGGTTGTAAGCAAGGCAGTCACTGCCCGTACAGACCGACCAGCTGGAGTGGTCAGCTTCACTCACTCACAAGACCCAGGAGCGGTTCTCACCCAGTGGTCGGAGCAGTTATCCAGTCTCATGCAACTGGTCAACAGAACCACACATCTAATCAACAAAGAAGAAATGGTTCACAAGCATCTCTTAGCAACTGCAACAATCAAGGAATAGACACCTCCTGACACCTCAATTGTTGACGATATCTCACAGCTAACAAAACACTCTCGTAATTACTGGTAAAAACCCTCTTTCAAAGACACGAACAGAGGACCACTGCTGGTATGATACCAACACTTTTCTGATCATTTAGATTTATTTTGAATTTAAAACAAAGGTATTAATTTTATTTAATGTATATTTACCGGTATCAAAAATTTAATTGTGTAAAAGTTCCTTGCTATTAAATAAGCTCGGCTTTTATTACTCATTAATTTTATCATAATAAAACCTTTTTAAGAAGTGTCAGTTAAATAATTGACACTTAAACACAAGTGAGGATGGTGGCCATCTTATCCTCAACTATCCTCACTTCAACACGAGTGAGGAGGATGGTGGCCATCTTATCCTCAACTATCCTCACTTCAACACGAGGGAGGAGGATGGTGGCCGTTAGATCCTCAACTATCCTCACTTCAACACGAGTGAGGAGGATGGTGGCCGTTAGATCCTCAACTATCCTCACTTCAACACGAGTGAGGAGGATGGTGGCCATATTATCCTCAACTATCCTCAGTGAACCTGCTAGTCGTTGCGCTGGTATATGTTGGAAACTGGACTAGTCACAATAACACACAAAACAGGGTTACTCTCAGTATCATGTAAGTTTGTTGAACCACATAGCACTACCATGGACTAACATTATAAACTTACTTCAACATTCTTCCTATTTGGCCTCTAGCACATCTAATTACCGTATTGGCCCGAAAATAAGCCGCATTTTTTCCAAGAAGCAGCTCTCAATTAAACTCGTACTATCTTATTTGTGTGTACAATATTTGAGCCATAATGGCTGCAAAATAAAATTATTTTTTCAGCGCATCCTATCAGCAATATACACTTTTGGTAAAGTGAGCCTAAATATTTCTAGTGAGATTTTGTTTCAGTATGTTGGTCAACATTTATTCTATTGTGAGAACAATAGTTTAGTCCGTGTATTAAATTCGGAAGTTCAACATGTCGATGATGTTGAGAAAAGAGCGGGTTCTAGCCAGGGAATATAAAGTGTGAAAAACTTACCTTTTTTTCCCAAGCAATCTAATTTTGCGTATGAATAACTTACTTTTTATTTCCAAGTGACATCATTTTAAGTGTAGGCACCTACCATTAAACAATTTCTATTTTCAGATGATTTAATACACTGACCATATTTAAGTGGGAATATAGTTTATTTTCTCTAAAAGTTGTCAACAATTTAGGGTGCGGCCTATATTCGGGCCAATACGGTAGTTTCTCTCGGCCCACAGCCTTGGATCGCAATGCCAAGTATTTTAGGGAAAGCTGTCCATTCCTGATCTCCTTTACAAAACAATGGTGGACATCAATATGCTTGATGCGTGCTTGATATGGGCCATTCAGGGCACCTTGATTGTCTACATGAAGTTAGTTGGTTCTGTTCTGCCGCAAAGTTCTCGACTTGAACCTCGTAGCAACCGTGGACAGAGCCATATACTCTGATTCTGTTGTCGAGAGTGCTATGGTGGGTTGCCTTTTTGTGTTCCACTAGATCGGCGAGTTGGTTTTGAGGAATATATAACCCATGACAGATCGCCTCTCCTTGGGGTCAATAGCCCAATCTGCATCACAATTGGAGCCTCCCTAATGGCTTAGAGAGGGTTGCATACATACAAAGGAATAAATACAATGTTAACATCACTTTATTGAGCAGTCACAAAAGGATAGTACGTATGAATTGTTCATTGGGTTTCTGTTGTCCTGTCTATTAAGTTTAGTAGGGAATCAAGGTATTTACATTGGAGGATAATTAGATATTATATAACAGGCTGCAAACATAATCACCAGATCTTTGATAACTACGCTCGGTGATCAGCATCTAGTTGTTCAATAGTTAACAAATAAATCACGACACCTTCTTGCTTACATTCCCTCGACATTGGCTCTTTCCGAGAGATTTGAGAGTTTACATGATGTGCCCTTAGGTGTGCACATTGACTCCTGCTGCTCATAGTCACTTGGACACTTAGCATAAAGACTGCAGCTTGTAACATGTACAGCATGAACGTCAAGGCCACAAATGGTAGTGCTAATGGGGATAATAAGCCCCAATTAGAACATCGCGGCTACAGCCGTGGTCGACACGATCCAATATTAACATAACGGTATAGTAACGAAGTCGCAACAAATACAAACAACTCCCCTGCAATCAAACAGAACAAGTAAAATAATATCTCCATGATACGGTATAATCTCACGGAACTACCGAGCCCTAGCTGACTCGTGTAGCGTCAGCAGGCAAGTGAACCTACAACACAAGCAATTAGCTCTGTGGGAACCCAACGCGCCGCAAGCCGCACATATGCAGGCCTGGCAATAATATATATGATACAACACCAGGCGTACACCAATACTAACCAAACGTAGACTTAAGACCTGACAAAAAGATAACAAAATAGTCAGCACATTCGCTGACAATCATTCCTACATTGACTATCATTCTAGTCCCAGCGATAAGACAGTTTGTGTTTGAAGGGAGCCGACGGATGACTAATTGATGTTGATCTTGGTGTGGTGGACTCGACTGACATTTTACTGTCGTACCGTCTTCAATTCTGCTCGTACAACATATTAAATAAACTCCTCGATTGAGACCAAACAAGGAAGGGGAAGATGGGGTTCAACCAATCACATCTCAGGGCTACGATGGGGGATAGGCAGAGAAAGAGAGAGGGGATACGAAACATGTGTAGTATCAACATTACTCTTTTCTGTATTGGTTAACCACCCCATTCAAACTGGACGAAGCTTATTAGCGATGATCTCAGAATACAGTCCCATCTAGGTCAAGGGGAGTCCAAACTCCACTGTAGCTGAGTCTTGAGAAGTGACACGCCACATAACTGTGTGAGCTAATGTCCATTACACAGTCTGGTGTTCCTGGGACATTTTGAGGAATCTGACCATGCGCTCACTACAGCCCAGTGGCAGAAGTGACTGACAGAGCTAACAGCAAACTCCCGACAGCTTCCATCTTCTTGGTGAGTTGGTGATTGTTCTTGGGATAATGTTCCAATCTGGATTGCATTCCTGCATACTTCATCGTTTCAAGATCTGTTCACCATATGGATGTCGATCAATCCAAATTTTTCTGTTTGGACAATCTCTTTTTATTTGGAATCCCAACGCAAATTTGGCTTCTCCAATACTCTTCATTTTGAAATGTTTCATCAGCTGACTCTTGATATCTTATTTGTATTATCATTTGAAAACAAGATGATGTCATCAACATAAATGACCCGTATTAAAATTGATTCTATGATATATACGTGAATCAACTTGAGACTGCTTCATACCCATTTTCTTTAGAAACACGTCCAACTTGGAGTTCCAGACTCGGCTTGCTTGGTTCAGACCATACAGTGATTTCTATCACCCTGTATAAATGCCACTACTGCCTCAAGTTGATGGATGTGCATAGCGGGTAAGTATCGGGTTGAGCTGTACCGCACTACTGGAGATTACGTATCTTCAAAATCAACGACCTTCTTTTGAGCGTAGCCCTTTATGACAAGACGGGCTTTGCATTTAGCCATTTCTCCATACGCCATCTTGAATACCCATTTACAGTCATGAAGCTACCAACTGCCAAGTACCATTTTCAATCAGAGCCCTGCATTCATCATCCATAGCCTGGAGCCACGATTCTTTATCTGAACAGCTGAGCGCTTCATCTACTGACGCGGGATTACCAAGTTCTTCACCAAGCGCGGTCTTACAGAGCCTTGGGAGGCCTTTTCACTCGTTCTCCTCTACATGGAATGGTAGACTGTCTTCAACATCACTGCATCCTCAAACTCTTCCGTTTCCTTTGAAGCGCTGATATGATGCGTAGAATCGCTATTGTCATCTGAATCGAAGGCTTCTGGTAAATTCTATATCACTGGAGTATCCTAAACTGTCACTGTAGCTTCAGTGAACTCCTCAGGAAAGTAGAAAAAATTATTTTCACTATCAGTGCGATTTCTTGGCAAAAGTGAACTATCCTTCTCTGTCTCAAAGAAAGTCACATCTCTGTAGATAAAAACCTGTTGTTTTTTCCAGGATCATATATTCATAGGCCTAATATTCAAGACTGTAGCCTTCTAATATGCATGGCTTGGATTTTGGGTACATGGGCATGAGCCTTACACCCAAAAATTCTAACATGCTTCAAGGTAGGAGGTTTACATGACCAAATCTCCTCTGGGGGTTTTTTCAATACGCTTACTCGGTGAACTCTACAGCCATGTAACGATTCAGTCGTGCTGCCCTGCCATTCTGTTTAGAAGTACAAGGGGCTGAGTCCCTGGGGGTTGTAACATATTCCCGCAGTATTCGCTCCCCCTACCAGTTCTGGAGGACTCGGAACACGAGAACAAAGACTGTTCCTCAACAAGGCCTGTAACTGTGCCCCAGGTCCCCACTCCCCATCTCGCTGAATGGATCGACCTATCACAGCAGAACCTTTACTCTGATGCGCTAAAGTACAGTCACTTTCATCAAGTTATAAGGACAAGGGAATCGAACCGGGGACATTTATCTTTCTGTGACAGTTTATTGTGCTATATTTAGTCATATATTATTTACTAGGCGACTGAGCCTATATAGACTACAGCTGTTGGGATTACATCCGAGTACAGTATAGTTTATAATATGACACATAGCCTACATTTTATAACATTTGGTAGTAAATCACGTATTCAGCTAAAACCATGCATCTCTCTATTAATATATTCCTATACTTGACTCGAAACACTCAAATAAAATAATATTTAACCCATATAGTTGCGAATTTGGAGGCTGCTGGTCAAAGGTATTATAATATCACATTTAACCTACTGCCTTTAAAGATGGGTCCAAGTTTAAATCTCATCAGGATACTCTTTTGGTTTTACAACAAATAGAAACACACAACTTAAGAGTTTTTGTAAAAATGAACATAACTTGCCAAACGATGAAAATCAATTTTGTAGTCCCCTAAGTGTGTTTATTACAGGGCTTACTAATTACTACCCACATCGGTGGATACGTGGTCTCCAGGGTGTGAGTCCGCAAGCAATCTTTATCAGCCGAGTAGCTCCTCAACTGTCCTCACGAGGCCGAGTTGGCCGTTCCAAACCCATTCCTTCACGGTGCCAGACCCACTCCTTCACAGTGCCAGACCCACTCCTTCACAGTGCCAGACCCACTCCTTCACAGTGCCAGACCCACTCCTTCACAGTGCCAGACCCACTCCTTCACGGAGCCAGACCCACTCCTTCACGGAGCCGGACCCACTCCTTCACGGAGCCGGACCCACTCCTTCACGGTGCCGGACCCACTCCTTCACAGAGCCAGACCCACTCCTTCACGGAGCCAGACCCACTCCTTCACAGAGCCAGACCCACTCCTTCACAGTTCCATATTTCTCTGGTAAAATGAAGATGTTATTTAACAAGTGACTATTTTTTTCTCGTTAATGACATAAAAAAACAACATAAAATCCAAGAGACACTCTTAAAACCGTTGAACTTTTTTTTATTATTCTTCTTTTAATGGCTGATAAATGAATTAAATATGGTGTGCGTGTTTAGGTGTATCTTTTGCGTAGTATGGTGGACTTTTAAGTACTGGGCCCATAACCTGTTGTAAACTGGATGGTTTAAAGGTAAATAAACATTAACACATACTGGTATTAACTATTTCATTTAAAAGAATTATACTAGTCACAATAACACACAAAACAGGGTTACTCCCAGTATTATGTAAGTTTGTTGAACTACCTTGGACTAACACCACGAACCTCTACTGGCTCTGGTGACCCTTGTTTCATTATCTCCTAGGACGACAACTGACATTTCTCTTGTGTTATGTAAGTTTGTTGAACTACCTTGGACTAACACCACGAACCTCTACTGGCTCTGGTGACCCTTGTTTCATTATCTCCTAGGACGACAACTGACGTTTCTCTTGTGTTATGGGCCAATCAGAACAAACATTATTTGTTGATGCAGTAGAAAATTTTGATAATACATCGGATAAGTTAATCCAAGATAGAACTACACAATTTTCTAGTTTTAATAATAGATTATACGTTTACTTGCATGTCAGACCTCAACAAAAATGGAACAAAGTGACTCTTTTTGACATTTTAATTTTTTGAAATGCATTGTTTATTTTTTAAGCTTTATAACAATGAATGTGAGTAAATAATAGTTTATGGTTGACATGGTAAATTTTTGTGTGTGTATACAGTTAGAGTTGAAACTTTTCATTATTTGTTTTATAATAATTTTATTACGATTTTATCTATAAAACTTTATATGTTTTAGTAGTTTGTGTTCGATCTAATCTACCATCGAGCTAGGTTTTTTGTTTCTCTCTTTAGAGACTTGTAACCAATGGAGGGCATTCACCACGAAGCAGGCATGGAAGAGTCAGTCCAGGGTCAACTGCTGGTAAAGTTACATGACTCAGACACCAACCACGAAGCAGGCATGGAAGAGTCAGTCCAGGGTCAACTGCTGGTAAAGTTACATGACTCAGACACCAACCACGAAGCAGGCATGGAAGAGTCAGTCCAGGGTCAACTGCTGGTAAAGTTACATGACTCAGACACCAACCACGAAGCAGGCATGGAAGAGTCAGTCCAGGGTCAACTGCTGGTAAAGTTACATGACTCAGACACCAACCACGAAGCAGGCACGGAAGAGTCAGTCCAGGGTCAACTGCTGGTAAAGTTACATGACTCAGACACCAACCACGAAGCAGGCACGGAAGAGTCAGTCCAACGTCGACTGATGGTAAAGTTACATGACTCAGACACCAACCACGAAGCAGGCATGGAAGAGTCAGTCCAACGTCAACTACTGGTAAAGTTACATGACTCAGACACCAACCACGAAGCAGGCATGGAAGAGTCAGTCCAACGTCGACTGCTGGTAAAGTTACACCTTATTGAGGGTGAGCTGATAATGTTGGCACATCGGCCCTCCAATGAGGATACCATCAAAGATATCATTATCAGTAAACTAAACGAGGAGAACATGTACTTGTCTGTGTCCATTAACCACTTGGAGCGCGAAATGTCACATTACAAAAAACACGTAGACTTGAGCCTGCACTACTATGAGCAGTCATTGTTGAACCTAAAGCAGGTTTTGGGGGTTTGTCAACACAATACCTTGATATCCCCCAGGTTATTGGATGTTGCATCACCAGCTGTAACAGAACAGGAGGATGATAAGAGGGCTCTTACAATCCTAGTTTGTTATTTTGTACAAGAAAACAAGAATATCTATTTGATGCTACAAAACGAACGTGAAAACCACGAGAAAGAGCTACAAACAACCATAAACTCTTTTGAAAACTACATCAAGGGAAAAGAAGACCGGATACATGAACTTGAAACAGTTTTGGACACTCAAATGAGTGAGAAAGAAAAATATTTTGTAGCGTTGAGAGAGCTTACTGATAAAATTACAAAACTTGAGTTTTCTTTTGAGCAAGTGAACTATTTATATTTAAAACCAAGTGGGGGTGATAGTAACGAATGTTCATGTTCAGACCACAATTCAACTGAACTAACTTCATTACACGTTAAAGATAAACTAAGGAAACCGATCGATGAGACCGTTCACGTTCAAACGCAGTCCAAAATGTCAAAAATAACCTGCGACAAATTGTGTCAATTCATGAAGGTTGAGCTAATGGCCCTTCACAAGCAAGTGATGAAAGAGAGGAGGGGGCAACAGTGTCACAAAGGACACAGTGGTGACAACACCCAGACAGAGTCGCCACTTTTACGGGGAGTAGCGGACAGACTCAAACAATTGATTGAAAGAATGACAGGGATAGAAAATGAGAACATTAGTTTGATAGTCAGGGAAACAGACAATATGGTGGAAGAAGGTGTCTCACCCAACAAACAATACAAGTTGTTGGCTCCTAAAGCACACAACAAGAAAACCAAAATGAACAAACTTGGTGGGCAGCCTAAGAAGCGCTTGACTTAATATCCTCTTAACCATCAAGTCGAGAACACCACTTCTATATATAGACACATTTTACATTTATAAATATCAAGTTTAAAAATAAAAAATAGCTCTTGGACAGCACAAATGTTAATAAATAACGGCATTTAGAGCTGATTTACTTAAAGTGCTGGTCAGTAGCGTAAATACGACAAATCTGAACTGTTTATAGCGCACAAAGAGGCTAATTACTTATAGATATTGTTTTGTAACATCACAGTTGAAATTGATTAAATTTAACATAAACTAGAAAATGTAAGTGTGCAGTTTTTTTTAAATTACTTTAGGATTCTGCAAAAGCAAGTTATGAGAATATTTACAATCCATATTTATTTTGATTTTTGTATTTTTCTCGCTACTCTTGCTAGAGACAGATAGAAAAATGTGTCACCAAAACATTTCCACATAATTCACAGAACAAACACAAAATAAAGTCAAGTCGAGTCTCGTTTCATTTATGAATTCTATTTAACACAAGCTTTTCATTTGCCATGAATATTTGAAATATGAATCTTATTTATCAAGGTGGAAGGGGGGAGGCTCCTAACTTACGTTTAAGTACATTTAAAAAAAATGTTTGTGATTATGTTCTTTAGTCATAGTCTTACTACTTGTCCAGATACGTCAATGGGTTAGTGATTAGAGTGATTAGGAAGGATTAATTGAGATTAAATGCACCCGCATTAGCGTGGAGGTAGAGTGGAAAACTATTTAGGAAAAACAACCCTCAGTGCACCCAACCAGGATAGAACCCTGGTAATCTAGTCTAATACGAATGTAGCGCGTTAGGCCACCGAAGCTGGTGGTTGGTAAGTTATTGTGTAGGTAAAACTGGTGAACTTATTCTGAATGATAAACTTGGTTTTATAAGTTAACTCTGTGAATTCCACTAAACAAACAAATAATATAGTCCTTAGTATTTAGTAGGAAGAGGCTTTAAAATAACATACTTTTTTGCTGTAACAGTTGATACAATTTATTTTCTAGGTATTAATAATATCCATCAAAAGTGGATCACATGACTTGTATGAATACCTGTACGAACACCTGTACGAACATTGTTTCAAAAGGGTTGTTCTGTTTGAATCTGACCATATACCAGGTTGTTGGAGGAAGCACAAACAACCTCGACCACTATATAAAACTATTGTAATATTCTTATTCCCGCCATTGGAGTGGTCTAGGGCACAAACAACCTCGACCACTATATAAAACTATTGTAATATTCTTATTCCCGCCATTGGAGTGGTCTAGGGCACAAACAACCCCAACCTCTTCATTCTCCTTGTGATTGGTCACCATTTCAATACCTCTGTGTTTCATTGGTCAGTTGGAACGGTCTTTATTTGAATATAGAAGGTAAGGGTTAAGTAACAAAATAGGGGTTTTAAGGAACTTGTCCTCTCCCCCAGTTCTAAAGAGTTCAGGACCCTCCCCCGGCAAACGTATTGTAACATTAGCGATACTAGCTAATGCTACATTATTACTACCCGCCCCAAATAAACCAATACATATAGATATACTGCAATAGTAACATTAGCAAGACTAGCTAGTTTAAATTGTTGTACCTCACTGCTCAGTCAGCCTTGTATCTTTCCTCCGCACTTGCACCGGCCGCTCCAACCACCCTCCCTACTGCCTGGACCGCTCGCGATCCATGTTTTGGAGTGGTCTAGGGCACAAACAACCTCGACCACTATATAAAACTATTGTAATATTCTTATTCCCGCCATTGGAGTGGTCTAGGGCTCAAACAACCCCGACCTCTTCATTCTTCTTGTGATTGGTCACCATTTCAACCTCTCTGTGTTTCATTGGTCAGTTGGAACTGTCTTTATTTGAATATAGAAGGTAAGGGTTAAGTAACTGGTTTCCCTCCCCCAGGTCTAAAGAGTTCAGGATCCTCCCCTGGCAAACGTTTGATGTCTTTGAGTTATTTGTAGCGTGTTACTAAGCATCTCATATTCAAAAATAGAAGAAGGGGTGAAATAAACTTCAACCTCCTGTGAAATGTTGGCGCGGTTCGGTTTGTCTTACATCGTTTATTAGTGCTGTGATGGGGTAAAACCCCAGATTAGTGTTTGTGTCTGTTAGTGACGTGTTCAAATGTTTCGATAGCGCTGGAAGTAGCTTGTAGGCCTCTATTCTGTTACTGTTCTCACTATTGCAGGCGGGAAAATACCCACTTGTATAGAACGTGATTGGAATATGATCATTTCCACGTGCATTTGTTTTGTTTTGAGTTTAATTGACTGTACAACGTCTGCTAGTGTTATTTCTGAAAAATGGTGCGGTTCATCATTTGAGAAATGAGACAATACACAATTTTAGTTAGAGTCCTATTTATTTTGAACGTAAGAATACTAACAGAATGAGAACTAATCTCATCAGACGATATGGGTATTTGTGTGTCTCCATTCCCTACGTTTACATCCAACATCTGATCGCGTTAAACATTTAGGTGAGCTGATAGTAAGCTGTGTACAGACGTTTAGCTTTGCAGACCTCCTGTGTATGTCTGTATGAAGTAGTGTGTATTGGTGGCCATGTCAGGGCTGTGTAAAGTGCTCCTTGTCTGGGCCAACCAAGGGGCACATAGACCTCAATGACATGACGTCATCTGGTTTATCACCTACTCGACTGAGAAACTCGCCCCCCGTCCGAAATGTTCCGGGGACTAGAGGAACTTAAGGGGGAAGGGGGCTACCACATGAATAATTCCAGGTATATGAACATTTCGGAAGGTAATAAGACCCTACCACCCTCCCTACTGCCTGGACCGCTCGCGATCCATGTTCTCTGCGCCGTCCGTGACGCTCTTACCTCTGTAGTCAACTCCCTTCCTATTGGCTCGCTTGGCGGCCAATAGTACTCTCATTTTCCCGAACCAATGGGAAGCTCCCTTTTCTCTGATTGGACAAGGCCAGGCTGCAGCGGAGAGGATATAACCCGGTAAACTCTCGAGCCGAGTTAGTGGTGACCCACCCTGGCGAACCACCTTTTGAAAGCGCTGAATAAATTGTCATTCTATGAAAGAGCATTTGCGTCACCTATCCTTCCACGACTACCCCTTACCTCCCATCGCGACTCACGTTGCCGGGACTGTTCCTTCACCTCCCACCGCGACTTCGTGTTGCCGGGACAGTTCCTTTGCCTCCCACCGCGACT